>CALNHX010008906.1:0-55421 GCA_940337035.1 Agriotes lineatus
TGTTATCAGCTTGGCAGAGACGTTTATAATCATAAAACATAATGACCAACATATACATGACCAATTTATATGGTTAATCTTATCAAAAATTAAACGGCCGCAATTTTGCAGAATTTTCAACTTTTACCATTTCTGTTTCTATTTACCCTGAAGTTTCAATCCATCTCAATTAACGGTACCGTTTATTGATAGGTAATTGCTAAAATGTCAACCTTGGAAGTTGATGCAAGTCACTGGACCATCCTCGTATTTGTTCGCCGCCATCGGAGTACGAGGTGCTTCTGTTTTCTCGGGGCATTAGATGCCCATTTTAGAATTATATTTGTTTATAGGGGGTAGTCATATACAGAGTGTTGTACTAAACATATGTTTTTAAATGGAACACCTAGTATATTATAATATTTTCGGAAAGCCACTTCAGTAATGATCAAATTGATGTACAATTATATGGACTATTTTCAATCGTGTTTCCGCTAGAGGAAGTTAATTGCAATAAAGTGGCCCATTTCAGATGCTTGTAGTGGCCAAACCCTTTAAGATCCTGCTATTGGGTTTTTACGGCAAAAAGCTTTGTTAGTACAGATATGCAATGAAGATGCACGTTTACGCCTACCGTTCAAGGAATGTAATAAGCGTGGTGTGTATAATTTTGGAAAATTATTTGTCAACAACTTCCCAGAAAATTCAATTTTGATTTCTGTTAAAAAAAAGTTGCTTCAAAGCTGTGTCACATATACCACGAAATGAAAATATTGGTGTAAATCTGGTAATAAATTTGTACAATCGCTTTAATTTTCAATAAAATATAAGGAATGTATTGTTTAAACTAAACATTTTGGAAAAACTATTCAATAACCCCTTTTTTCTTTACAAGTTGTTTTTAAACTTACACAAACATCTTCTAAAAATGAAAAAAGTGATGAAATTTGGAATGTGACAGCCAATTTTGACAAACCCCTCGTCCAGTAATGGTGCTTTGACCTCCGCAATAATAGCTCCAAGTTCATCAGTCTTTTATGCAACACCCTCTATAGTGGACATTTGTGATTTATTGACTTTTCATATCAATTTGCTTTTTTTAAAATAGTAATCGCAATACCTGTTGCTGTAGATAGCCTAGACTTATTACTTATTTGTATAACGGAAGCTATACATCAAAGTATGGACAGGAGGTGCACGATTCACCACCTTCTCGCAAATTCTTAGTAATGACAATGCCATCGTATCGGCAGAGAGCTTATATCTATATTTTTTATACGAGCGTGTGAACGAACGAGTTTAATAGTCAACTGCAAAGAAAGCAAAGTGATGAAAGTGTTGATCACCTTCTCAATCCCGTTAATTACTCGATATAAGAGATGACAACTGATTAATATTTATTAAAAAATATTATAGTACAATTTTTAGCGCCAGCGTGCCCAAGCGATTAGGGAGCTCAGCTGGGGCGCCACGGTACGGGGTTCAATGACCACGTCTGGTAACTGTCGGGCGGCTCACCTAGTCGCCTTAAAACTTGAGTACCGCAACTACAGCTGTGGAAGTAGGGAAAGTAAGGCAGTCGTCGAAGGCATCATCCAGAACGCCGTTAACGTGTGCCAGATGACTGGGTTTCTGAAAGAGATATTTTGGCGGCCCTGACCGGGTGAGTCTCAGGCCATATTCCTATGCGTGGAATGGAGCGCCCTGAACTATACTTTATAGTACAATTTTTGTATTCACAGTATTCCTTAGGATGGAAAAGCATTAAAAAGATGCTTATCAACTGTATTTAGATTGTAGCCTATTCTCTAATTAATTGAAGTGACTTCTCACTTTTACGACAATACTATCATATTTGTTTTGCACGCTGGAATTTGTATAAGACCATCTCTTTGTGTGCTTACTATAAACATAATATCATTTTGATAACAGCCATTGTCTCCAAAGCAATCCTTCTGCTAATCTAAATGTTTTCAGATATTACAGATGTATTGTAGATACAATAATATTAACCTTAGCTTTTTAGATTACTTATATTTATGATTTTTGCAGGCAATGATCAAAAGTAAGTACTGAACTTTGAAGTATTATTGGCTTAATTAAGGAATGATAACAAGCCATATCTTTGGAGAGCGAATTAAAGAAATACTTTATTTGTTTCCCAGAGATATGAGTACATTAGAACTAATTATCAGCTGAGATACTTGTCAACCACATTCTCTCTAAACCAGTCCCATTCGAAATCTGGATGTTCCCAATCGTTCGACAGAAAATGTAATTTTCCATCCGCGTCCATTTGCTTTAGGCCCAATCGATCCTACAAAAGTATATTTTAAGACCCACCACATAATTGTATTCGCAATACTTACAGAAGTGTAAAGCTCTGATTCTTGCAGAGATTGAACTACCTTAGACGATCTAGGTTTATAGAACCCAAACCAATGGCTTTCTTTTGGTTGAACTACTTTGTCTGCCTCGTATTTGACCATTATCAATCGCTCTAACAACTGCAAGTTCGTTATGTAAGTTTGATTAATGGATTTTTCATTATTGATGTCTGCTAAAAATGTGCTGCCTTGGACATAAGAGGACTTGCTTAAAGGGTTGTGCCAGTAAGTTGCTGGTGTCAATATACGTTGGAAAAGCCTGAAATGAATAAGGAGTAGTAAATGAGACACGGCGTGTCTTGCTCTATTACAAAAATCGTAGCACCAACAAATCAAAATGAATGTTGGCCATACGTACTCTGAATAGGCTCCTTGATTAAGAAGTCGTCTAAAGATATTACATAGAGGTACAGTTGCAGCATCACAAAACGGAACACCATACACTCCTTGATGTTGGCCTGCCATTGTCACCAAATTTTTCATTCTTGGTTCAGGACATCGTTGAGCCAAACCGCGCCTTGAAAATTGTAAGTTCTTATTATCGGTTCAATGCGGGGTCCTCGTAGACCTACAGGGTGTTTAAAAAATACATTCGGATATTTTACCTACTTATAGATCTCGTCAATACAAACAAAAAAGTCCTAATAAACATGGGTCCGGAAACGCTTCATTTCCGAGATACAGGGTGTTAAAGTGTTCAAAAAATCCGCTTTTATTATCTAAAAAACGCTTTGGGCGATTTTAATGAACTTTTTATAGTCTGTTTATAACTTTATGAGGTATCTTTTCGACATATTACAGTTCATCCAATACTTCCAGAGGCGTGCCCATGGGGCATGTCGATTAGGGTTTTTCACAAAAATAATAACGCCCAATAGATTTTTTGCATTTTCAATAATTTTTTAATAAAGCAACTAAAGATTCAACTTTTTTATCTCGCTTCGTTTCCAAGAAAAAATAAATCCCGTATTTTTGCACGCCTCTGAACCCATTAAGACAAAAACTAGAATTCTCCAATATCTCAAAAACCCATCAGCCGATTTTAGTGAAACTTTTAAGATTTATTGATGCTATTAAGGGTCATGCTTTGGCGTACTTAAATTTAAATTATTTATTCCAGGAACGGCCGGGATTTTTTTAATTTTAACATTCTGTATCTCAGAAACGAAGGGTTTCCAGACCCATGTTTGTTGACTTTTTTGTTAGTATTGATGAGATGTATAAGTGGGTAAAATATCTGAACGTATTATTTAAACATCCCGTATAACTGATATAATACAATCATAGTACTTAGGTTGATGTATGTCAAGGGCTTGCAGTGGAAGTCTTGCTTTATATCAGAACTATATTAAATTGAATCAGTTGTAAAATAGAGTTCTGCTTAATAAAATAATAGCGATACAAAAACAGCATATTTATAATAAATGTAGATTCTCAATGCAATTCAGAATAATGTAAATTAATGTCACGCCTCGTTGCAATAAATTAAGACATTCCATCGTATTTTAAATTTATGCTGTATACAGATGCATATTCGAATTGAAAGGACAACCGCATGCATTCTTCTAAACATCATATACTATCTATACCATAGCCCCTAGCATATAATAGTATAATTGTACAACTAGTGTTGAAAATAGGACTTTACACACGAGTGGTGGAGTTTGGTGACAACCAGCAGCAGACGAGTGTCATAAAGCCTCACAAGTGTGAAAAGTGCTTTTCACACGTGTTGCACACTGTCTTTTTCTACGACTGCAAGCCGCAAGAGACTTAGTTAGGAGTGTTTTTTTGGCTATTTTCAGAGCAGTCGTGGAAAAAATATAATTCCAAACTATATACTTACAAAAACTGCGAACCTTGCGAAAACCCTATTGCATTGTATCCTTCGGATAACAACGGATCTGCTTTAATCATGTTACACGCTATGTCTATTTGTTTGTCCGGATGCATGAAGAGGCTGTTCCAATAATCTGCAATTTCAGAATTTCCGATCTGTAAGCTGAGTATATGAATTCCAGGTAAATACTCGCGTAGATCAGATTCTACCCTTCCGATATTGTTTGGGTTGCAGCATGTATCCGCTAAAATATTCTTATTGGTATTCGATAAGTTATTACTACTTTAATTACCACTTCCATGCCATATCACAATAGGAGTAAACGAGTGGCATTGATTAACAGCCAAAATTGTGAGAAGTAGTTTTATATGATTTAGAAACATATTAGGTCCCTCTTAGTCTATTAGCTGACTGACTTTGTAACAGGGATCTCTGAATACTTATTGCAAATGATAAAGTTTCAAGTGCTACTTCAGTGAAAATTATCTGCAAAGAATAGGAACAAAGTAGCCCAAAACTACTGACGTAGGCTGGCACAATAAAGCAGATAAAACTTTGTCGAATCTATACTCTACTTTATAGATAAAATAAAGAACGTTGAAAAAACACATTTTACATTGATGCTTTAATTATACCATTACAATTTTTATTGTTTAAGCTCCGCCTTGAAATTATCTGAATTCCTCTGCAAACTATTCCGGATTTTACATAACAATTTTTTAAACAAATTTGGAATTAATCAAAGTCATTAACTGGATTGTATAAAAATACTTAAAGAAGAAAGTAAGATAATCTTTTCGAATTATAAAAATAAATATAAGCAAACTAAAAACCTCCACATCAACTCGAAATAATGTTGATCAAACTGGAATAAAATAAAATTCCAATGGAAGGCACGCTCGTATTGAATGTGTTTGAATCGAAATACAAATAGAAATCTTCCAGGTGCAACAACTCGTACTGTTGTGGTGGCATCATAAGACTGCTAGTTTGTAATAGTTAATCCCTAGGTATGGTATTATTTATAGAATAATAAAAATACCTAATAATTAAAAACGTACAAAGATGAATTTAAGTAGTAAAAGAATATGTTAGACGGGTTATTATGTGTGTTATATTAAAATTCAATTTCCGATACTTTTAAAATGTGTCAACGTGATGGATGCAACTCACCCATGACCACAAAGCGGCAACGGGGCGCAAACAGTGCAGGTTCGACCATTCCTTGGCCCAGTGGCGGAGGCAGGCAGTTAAATGTAAAAGAACATAAACTTACTGATCTGTAAATCTCATCGACAACAATGGTTGTACTCACCGGGGGTGGCCTCCCCCTGGCCCCTCCGTACTTCTGGCAGTGGCATCACAATGCTGGGCCTTACATCCGTCAGCCTCAACCCTTTGGCACCTCATCGCCGCCTTCACTGGTTGAGTTAGCTGTCGGTACTTTTCGCTAATACTGCCCAATAGTAATCCAGTAGATTAACTATTGTTACAACCCGTACAGAGTCGGTAATAACTACCGTAGTATACTGATCTTTCACAGTACAGCAATTACCGTAAATCTTGCTATTGCTCTAATGGGGCTTATAATTTGGAACTCCATGCTTCCGGTGCGGAACGACATGCTTCCGCAAATCACTGGGCGGACTTCGTGCTCCAGCTCCAGGATTCAACTCTTTGACTATCACATAGTCGACTAGCAAAGCAAGAACCTCTGACGTATACCGGACGCTGTAATTGCCAAAAAGTCTACCAAATGCCATTCAAATAGCTACAATAGTATGTACATTCTACTCTAGTTAAATTAATCCTCTACCTAATTACGCCTAACTACGCTCGCCACTTCGCCTCGCATTATGCAACTTATCACCTTATAATTAATTATTGGTTTGCATATAATCGCTTACGCCAAGAAATAATTACGCCAAACAGACCACTTTCACTCACACGACGCGCCGCTGTCGCACCCCCAAACGTTCTGTGTATTTTAGAATTTCATTTCTACCCGAGCCCGCATTGATACGATTCATTGGTTGCATGTGGCGTCTGGGTCCCCGAAAAACTGACCGCGAACCAATGCCTAATACATCCGTCAACATTATATTACATTCCAGGGCTCAAAACATTCCAGGCGTGGCAAACGTAGTAATTAAAACTTAAAAATAATGCACCCCAAAATCATCAAATATTTCATCCCTAACAAATAGCATAATTATTCAAAATTTACTTAATAAATTACAGACTAAAATTCAAATCCAGTAATACAATTAAGATTTTCTTATGGATTAAATAATGTTGGATTTAGTAGGGATAGTTGTTTGGTAATATCAGAGATAAAGTCATAATTGAGATAAGATAACAATTAGAATAAACTATAAGGTAATTTGAAAAGTTGAAAGGCAAGTCGAATAATTGTTTGAAGAGGTCATTTAAAATATCAAATATAAATAAATTGTACTAATAAGTAATCTAGGAGTGTTAATTTTGAAACAAATGGATGTATTAGTATTACTATGGTAAATATTAATTATTTTTAATAACAACAAAATTTTGATTCCAAAAATGTAAACGTATTTTTGATTAAAAGCAAAATTTAATAATAATAACCCCGTTTATTAAATGATTTAATTTATCGGATCGGCACTTAAAAGGGGGTATTATGTAGATGGTAACTTAACTAGATGAAGAAAAGGTAAATTTTAAAAAAAGAATCAGACGGTACGATGTACTAATGGAAGAGGAATCGTATGGTAGTAGTATACGGAGAAGTTAAAGTGAAGCAATCTATAAAAATAGTCTTTTCTGGAATTGAGTCTCCGTTTCATTGTTAACATTTACACCTGAATTGGATTAGAAGATGCTGGACTAAGTTTATTGTTGATTGGATAAAAGGCATTGCAACTACTGGTGGTGGACCTCATCGAGCTTCTTGTTGGGAGTTATGGGAATCTTGTGGGATTTGGATAAATCGCATTGCAGTCACTGGTACCTAGTTAATTACATCTACACTTGATTTGGACTCGGAGGCAGTTAATACGCAGTATAAAGTAAGCGATTCCTGCAGACCGGGAGCTTGCGGTGTTGGTATTCACATCGAAGCTACATAAGGTCTAATTAGGAACGACGGGTGTTGTAATTAGTTAAAGGCTGTACTTGCATGGGCGTTCCGGAGTATCTGTGAGCGGACGACGTACGCTTGGTTCGAAGAGGAGATTGCTTAAAGTACTTGGTGAAGTAATACAGGTATATGTTAAAAGATCTAAAAGTAATAAGCTTTAATAGTGAGTGAATAAGGTATTTGAAAGAACTACTTACATTTTTTATGTTTTTAAAATGATAAGAATGGTAACAAATATGATTCCGACTGACTTTTCACGTTGGCGATTTTTGATGTTGACGGTTCTAGAACTGACATATTTTTTTCAAGTAATTGTCATTGTACTAATCAACTATTAAGTAATAATTTGATAATGCATGAACCTAACCTGATTTGAGAGTGGTTGTTCTACTTAAGCTAGCAAAAAATTGATAAACTCGAAAGTCAATTTATATAAAAGGGTATATATTCTACATAAATTCATCTGAACAGAAATTTGTTTCAATCTAAAAATAATATCATACAAGCTTATATAGTCTTTGTTCTACCCGAGCTAGTAAAATTAAATAAACTAAAGAGCATCAGTAAACAAACTTAGGGCATGGCACAATATATTCATCATAAATACAGAAACCAATTTACACTGCAATAGGATCCCACATAAGAAAATGAGGTACTTAAAAGTAGAACTAGTTTAAAGTCCATTTCCAAAATCTCAACACTATCAATTCTCTTCAACGTGCATTCTATAGTATAGTATGCCACTGTTGTAAATTTTTAAATTATTTTAAGCATCATAGCATATCATCGGTTGAAGTTATCTCTTCGATACTCATTCAAAGAAAACGTTTTCGTCAATACTTTTACCGCAAAATTCACATTAGCCTAAGAATTCTAAAATATTGTTTATAATAAATTTACAACAGTCATAACTGGCTAGAGATGTACTGTGGTGTTCAAATAAATCTGGGATAATGTTTTTTTTCATATGTAGGTTAATTTATTAATTGCAGAATATCTCCATGGATTTCTTACTATTAGAAAGAGTTATAGATTTAATTTATCTGTCAAAGTTTAATGGAACTCTTTCTGAAAGCAAGAAATCTATGGAGATATTCTGCAATTCATAACTTAACCTACATATAAAAAAACATTGTCCCAAATTTATTTGAACACGACTGTACATCTTCTCCATAATTCGTGTTATTAGGAAAACAAGTGAGATCTCTTATTTGTGAAATTCTTAGGTTAATGTATGATTTGCGAAGAAATTATTTTTGCATAATAACAAGGCGATGACGTATATGCGTAAACAGCATAAAATATGCGAATTAAAACCATAACATAAGTACTAATTTTCTTAAAATAGTAATGATTATATTATGCACAATGTGTATCTTAAATTGTGGAAAAAATATGTAATTATAATTAAACATAAGCACTGTCGACGATTTACTGCAAAATGTTAGTAGAAACGGCTGATGAAATGCAATATGTTAAATACTCATAATCCATTATCTTCTTTTTTGTATGAAGGTTGGCATTGGATTTTTGTTGTTAAGTGGCACATGAACAGAACCGTAATTTATTTTTTTTAATATAACCTGTATAACCTCCAACACATTTACTCTTATTTTACAGAATAGGATATTGTTGCCAGATGGACAGCTTATTTTGCTAGTAAAAAACACACACACGTGGAAAAGCGTTTAAAAGTATTGTAAGACCTTCATGCACTTAATTCAATATGTCTTCAATTACCTTCACAATTATCGAAACTGGATACATAAAAATGACTAAAGTTCTATCTTCTGTTCTGCTTAAATATGACAATTTTGCATTTGAAGTTCGTTTGTCATGTTTTCTAACCTAAATGCATTTGGTAACCATAACCTCAAACGTAAACCTTGTTTAAATACAACAAAGTAATTTTAAACAGCTAAATTGGGGAAACTGTCATAGCCAACCTTCATGCAAAAAGGATGTAAACATAGTATATCAGTTGCCTAAGATCGTACGGAATATATGGCAATTTCACGAGTTGGAAAAGGTTCAAATGCTATTTGCCATAAGAGTAAATGAAATGAAAAATGCATAACGACTTCGGTAGCTAGTAGCAAGTAGGAACAATACCTATATTTATACTTAACTGTTAAACTTGACATTTGCTTCTTAAGTTACTTAGTGCAGCATTCATAAATTAGAAAATATTCCATAGCCATATTAGATGGAAATAATTTTTGTTCATACTATATTTGAACCTTTTCCAACTCATGAAATTGCCATGCTTCGTACAATTTTAGGCAACCTGTTGTTAGATTAATTTCACACGCTAGCCAAAAGTTCTGCAGCATATGCCTCCCCCCAGCTTTCATTCGCCACGTGTTCAACCAGTCGTTGTTTCACAAATTACTCAAACAGACTGACGCACAGTGTGCAGCAGAGCTGCCTCGATAAATAAAGTTGTCGGTTACAGCTGCAGTGCATTCCGTCCCCAAACAATCAGCTGCTGTCTTATAAATCAGTCAAAACGCTCGTTAGGGCATTAAAGATCAATTCAAGATTAAGGTATGAGCCATAGAACACACACGTTGAGCAGATAATAAAATGGCAATAAAAACACTTGTTAGCCAATCAAACATGTCGTAAAAATCTGAGCCATAAAAGTAACAAGTGCTCAGTAGTAAATTATCTCGCAACAATCACGCTATCTCTCCCAAAGGGCCTCTGAAAATAAAATCGCCGAATTAAACGCCTAACCCATTTTCAACCAATGGTCGCAAACATCTCATTATTCTCCGCCACAATCGCATTTCAAATGTTTTAAAAGGGCCACGCATAGCTTTCTGCGGAGGATTCCTTCAGTTGCCGCATCGAAGCAAGTTGTGTAGTTGGTGCAGAGTGTCTTTACGTGTTTTTGACCACGACGGTTCTAATTTCCCGAGATATTTTTTCAATCCGCTCTGAGGGCTTTAATTTACGGAACCGATCGATTTAAATTACTTAATAAGAGTGCGTACCGGAGTGTCGTATCGTCTAGTTGCACTCCCGGATTTTCCTGAGCAAAGGGAGCGTAGGCCAAGTTCTCGAACGGCAGCATCGCTTGCCATTCCGTGTTATCGATTTTTCTCCCGAATTCTTCTGCAGCACTGTAGCGACACGTCCAAGCGTCTAAGCAAATTAAAATGACGCACGTTTGAAATGCCTCTTATAGTGATCAGACAACGGAAAAATAGTCATTATCATTTCAAGAATTCATAATCCTGTAAATAGTTAAATTAAGATTACTGAATGAGAATATTTAGCAGTTTGTAAAACACTATGGCGTCATGTAGGACTTAGGATTCAGTAATTAAGTCAGTTGTGATCATGGTAAATAGTAATTTTGGTGTTTTGACGTGAGTTGAATTTTAATTATTCCGTTTTTTTTATTTGACGGTTGTTGCATACGTTCCTTTCTGTATTTAAGTGTTAAAGGTTTTAACTGTAGGAAATCACTTAAGGTAAGTTCCATTCGGGACAGCGCAAGGAAGGACGTTGCTGCAACAGTATCAACAACACACCTACGGGTGATTTTCCCGTTCCACTTTTAAGAAAGCTCTCAGAATCATTAGAAAAGCGGTGGGGCTCATACATTTCATCCTCTCTCAATCCTGAAATAACCTAGGCCCTCGCGACTAGCTGCCGGTAAACTTTTTTTATCACCATCATTCCGGGCGGGCTGGGCTTGTAATCGCCCAATATTGTCGTAATCTCGTTTTATCGGGTAATACTGTATAAATTATTATTTACATGTTAATATGAAAAAGCAATCCTTATATTGCGTATTCTAGAACACTATTAGCCCCATAAACTTGATTTCTGTTGTGTGCTCTACATTGTAATAGTTGGTTATGGTACATGTTCGTAAGACTCACAAGAAACTTTCCCCTGTGGAATAAAATTATTTTACTCTCTTGTGCTATACGTGTTTCTCTAATATAAATATAATTAAGTCAAAACTGTTTTCTAATTTTAAACAAGTTTTCAATTAGATGAACTATAATAATCTAGTTGTGTGTTAGTTACTAAGAGATAAGTACTTTTTTCGTATATTTAGTCAATGAAAAAATATTTATTTAGGATACAAGTGCAGAACCTCGTGTTTTTATGTACGAGACCGTGGGCCAAGTTGAATAACTATTTTTTTAAACAATCGTATTTCATTTAATTAAAAGTTTTAAAACTATACATAGATATATCGGTAGGTACGTCAGATGGCAAATTCATTGTTCTACGATTGTGCCAGAAATTACAACGTTTACACAGTTTTGCTATCTCAAAATTGCCAAGAAGAAGTTTCACCGAAATAGATTTTTATACTTCTGTTGCGATCGAATAAAAATATTGTATGAGCAAAAAGTGTGGTTACGGCACTTTTTGCTCTTGATACATAAATAGCTGTACTACGTTTAATAAACAGATTCAGTAAAAGCTCTTTCCATAAATGATTGCTAAATTGAATAGAATATTGCTATTAGTAAGCAGATTGTATGCAGCTTAATTTTATTTAGAACTAAACATTTTTTGAATTATCTCGGGTTTATAATTTATAACATATAAAACAAGTCTCTGCATTCAGGTCCTTCCCAGTAATTTAATCTCTGCATCTGCTCGTTAAACGTGATGCATTTTATTGTCAAATTATAAAAAATCTGAGTTAACAAGAACGTTGCGTAGTTACCAAGTTTTTTACTTTCCTCGTCTGAAAAACAGGTTTTCTCAATTCCGTCTGTCTGCCTGTCTGTCTGTTGGCGGTATAACTAAAAAACTATTTGTCGGAGGACGATGATATTTTGCATACACATTATACATATACCTGGCACAAAACATTCAAAATTTCAGACAAATATATGCAGCGTAAGCACCTTAAAAAAATAAAAAAAATTATTTATTTTGACGTTAGTTTTGAAATAGAAGGAAGTAATAATTTTCACATAGGTCAAGACTCAGCAGATACAGGATAATGTCACAAAAGAGTCGAAACGTTTCAACAATAAGACCGCTCTGTTCAAGAAAGGCGCCCCCCTCCCCCCGCGGGCTGCATTTAAAAAAAATGTATTTAATGTATCAGAAACGTGAAGATATTTTTACTCCTAACTTAATTTGATTTTTAAAATTATTTAGTGTCACAATGTCGACGAGGGAAGTTCTGGGTAAAACCTTTTACAGGTTTTTTATGTTTGTACTTTTATAGTATATTCTATTTTTTAATGCCGTGGACAAAGTTATGCAACCCAAAATTCTATTTCCAATATAAACTAGATTTAATAATTTTATTTATAACGGATGCAATCCAGGAAGGCATTAAAAGTATGTGTCATAATGTTAGGTTGTTTTATGTGACAGTTGAATTAATGTCAATTATAATGCAAGAAAACATAACTAAGTTATAATTTATGGCTATTTTGTCTAAAATTATATTTTATCTAACTCTGTTTTTCAAAGGCGTATTTTTCGTAACCTTCTGACGTAATAAAGTGTCAGTATTTATAATAATTGTCACGAAATGACACTTAAAAGAGTTTTGAAATAGTTTTGTACAGTACGAGTGCGATAGGCTGCATTTTACAGCGCGAGGTTTTAATGTTTGAAGCACGACACATGAGCATTGAGCATTCTATTCTTTTTTTTTTGGCCTACATATTTTACTTTAACAGTTTCTATAAATTCGAAAGTCTCTAAAAGCTAAAAATGTTTTAGTTATTTTACCGCACCGGGATACGTAAAAACGCTGAGTAACTGTAAAATGGTAGTTACGGCGGTCGTTAACTGTGTGTGAATGTGTTGTTTACATGTCAAGAGGCCAAACATTTTATTACGTAACTAGTTTCAATGAAATTTTACACAACTGACAATAAAATAAAGAAGAATACATCAATGATAGTGTATTTATAATCAATTTATCACTTGTTCAAAACATGCATGTGTAATTGGTAAAATTAACTTTTGCACTCAGTGATTAGTGTCTCCTGACATTCTTATTTTCTTCCGAACTCTGATTTCTTCCAAAATGCAATTACCAATTATATCTTTACTCTCTAATGTATACTCGTCGTAAACATCAGCGGCAGTATTGGATTTTCAGCTCCCATAACTTTTTTTGCACGATCGTGCTTTTTGTAATATACTATGTCAGTTCCAGAGTCCGTGAGTAGTAAAGCGGGCAACCTTCTAACGCAATGGCCAGTATAGTGGAGTGTGATAAGTTGAGAGATTGGGTAATTTTCCAAATGTATTGATTGTTATAAGTTGTATTCCACTATTTTCAGTTTTATAATTTACTAGCTGGCCCGCCAAACGTTGTTGGGCCCAAAAATAACACAGGCCTGCAAATTGATTTTTTTTTCACCGTAATGGGTGAATCGTATGTATTTTGGTGCGCTGAGTCCAAATATGACCTCAGTTTTTCTCCAGCACGTAGGGATTTTCCGCAAAATGAAAAAGAAAGTTATGCAAAACCCGCAGTACATATAGGTAAAAATGCATTTTGAAATAAAAAAAAATATATCACTAGTGGTTTATTTACATTTTTAAATACAATTTGATAAAAATAATATGTAGTATATACAATAAGGATTTATAATTCTTTATAATATCTACATCTTTTTCCCCCAAAACTCCGTTTTGAGCTTTTCCGTTTGTGAGGGATGTCTGGAAGTTCTCTATGAAGCATCCAACAGTAGTCTCCCACCATATTCACATCCCATCGTCCTTGGTACCTCCGTTCCATTTCTTTGATGTCTTGGTGGAACCTCTCGCCCTGCTCTTCTTCGGCACCAAGGTTTTCTGGGAAATAACTCAAATG
Source organism: Agriotes lineatus (assembly GCA_940337035.1). Lineage (NCBI taxonomy): Eukaryota > Metazoa > Arthropoda > Insecta > Coleoptera > Elateridae > Agriotes > Agriotes lineatus. The sequence goes on from CALNHX010008906.1 coordinate 14,151, forward strand.
GGAGTTCAAAAAGTGAAGTTTCAAGCTCATGGAGCACCCCAAGGTTTTAAAACATTTCAACATTTTATTTACAATTTCTTCATAATCCGGGTCCTTATTGTTCCCCAAAAACTTAGTCACAACTTCTTTAAATGATATCCACGCCTCTTTCTCAGCTTTTTTCATCACCTTTTCAAACTGATTGTCTTTCATTAGTTTCCGAATGTCCGGGCCAACAAAAACACCCTCCTTTAACTTTGCCTCAGACAGTCCCGGGAATTTCTTTTCAAGTTATTTGAACGTTTCGCCATCTTTTGGTAATGCCTTGACAAACTGCTTCATCAGTCCAAGCTTGATGTGAAGTGGGGGTAAAAGCACTTTTTTGGGATCAACCAAAGACTCAAAGTGAACATTTTTTTCTCCAACCTTTAAAGTTCTCGTTGGCCACACTTTTTGGCTCCAGTGCTGTGCTTTTGCCCGGCTATCCCACTCACATAGGAAACAGGGGAATTTCGTATAGCCACCTTGTTGTCCAAGCACCATAGAGATGACTTTGAGATCACCACAGATAGGCCATCCAAACTCCTTATATTTCAATTTATCAAGGATAAAAGCCATGTTGTCATACTTTTATTTTAGATGCACAGAGTGCCCCACGGGTACAGAAGCGTATTTATTGCCGTTGTGTAGCAAAACTGCTTTTAAACTTCTTTTTGACGAGTCAATAAAAAGCCTCCATTCATCTGACACATGTTGAATGTTAAACATTGACATCAACTTGGGAACATTAAAACAATATACAAGTTCGCCATCTTGAGAAAAATTTGACTCAAATTGTTTTTCTCTGCTTCTGTACCAAGAGAATGAAGTTCCAGATCTCAACAAGTTCTTTTCTTGAAGTCTAGAGCCCAGTAATTCAGCAGACTCTTTAGAAAGCCCTAAATCACGAACGAGGTCGTTTAATTCTTCTTGTGAAAACTGTTGGGGTCCACAGTCTTCGACTTGAAACTCATCATCCAACTGCTCTGACTCGCTCTCTGATGACTCTGGCACAGGCCGAAGTGCAGATTGCATACTTGGGTAACATATATCTTTTTTATTTTTGGCATTGTACCCTTGTATGTTGCAAGAACAAAAGTAGCAGTCATCGCCGTGGTTTCTCGGCTCTCTCCAAATCATAGGCACCCCAAAACGAAAAGATTTCACCTTTCCTTTAGACCACATGCGAAGTCCTTCAACACAGCCTGAACACACTCCATGAGGGGCCCAAGATTTTTCTTGTTCTCCGATCTTCACACCAAAATAGGCAAAGTACACTTTTTTAATAAACTCCGTAGTACTTCGAGATTGTTTTTTTAATACAAGTTCGCCATAAATGTAACAGAAACTATCAGGATTATTAACACAAGCTCTTGAAGACATTTTGAAAGACACTCTAAGAATATTTAAATTAAAATGAACAAATCGAAGGACTACGAGGGGTATATATAGGGCAATGGGAAAATCCAGGTTTCATTTGTCAATAATGTTCACCACAATTACGCTAATTACCAGAAAGAATTTCTCCTATTTATTTATGTACTTTTAATAACAAAAACATTTATTACAGTAACATTGGAATCTGAAAACACCGAAGAAAAGCGATAAACCTTAATTGCATACTATGAAGGTAATGGGTTTCCATGATTCATACGCTGACTAATACTGTTAAATATACTAATTTTTATCATATTTCATAGTTTCTAATATAAAACTATGAAGCCGAATAGGAAAAACAACTTTTTTCGGCATATTCATAAATATACGCCTTAAGGTAGGCAATCCCGCAGAAAAATGCATTTTGCGGAAAATGCTTACGTGCTGGGAAAAAACTGAGGGCATTTCCGAACTCAACGCACCAAAATACATAAGAATCACCCATTATTTTAAAGAAAAAAATTTGGTCGCAGACCTGTGTAATTTGTCTCTGAAACCCCGTTTAATCACTATAGAGTTTTAATTTTATATCATGTCCATCGTCTTGGACTTAAAAATGTATGCCATTTTCTAGCTGTAACCCGCGACTTCGTACGCGGGAGGATCGTTATTTGTGTATTAAATAATGACTAATTATTTTCTGTCATCCCATCCCATCCCTGTCCCAGTCCCGGTCACGTCCCGTACCGTCCCGTCCCGTACCGTCCCGTCCCGTCTAGTCCCTTCCCTTCTCGTCTCCTCCCCTACCATCCCATTTCATCCCTTCCCGTCCCGTTCCGTCCCATCCCTTCCCGTCTCGTCCAGTCCCGCCCCGTCCCTTCCTGTTCTTTCCCGTCCCTTCCCGTCTCGTCCAGTCCCGTCCCGTCCCTTCCCGTACCCTCCCGGCAAACGTAAACTGTCCAAAAATAATTTGTCTCTGAAACCCCGTTTAATCACTATAAAGTTTTTATTTTATGTCATGTCAATCGTCTTGGACTTAAAAATAAATGCCGTTTTCGCAATCAACGTCCCAAAAACCTCAATAACGACACCCATATCGATTTTTAAGCTTATTTACCCCATTTCACCCTCTAAGGGGTGGCGAACCCGACAGACGTTGTCCTGCCCGAACATTGATTTGCCTTCTATTAGCGGGTTCAGCAAACGTTTTTCCGATATTCGAATTTTCGATTTCTTTCATTTTAAAAACATGCTAATAGCTACAACTATTTTCATTATCCGTAGCGCGCTGGTCATCATTGCGGTTCGCACGTAAAGTAGATATCTTCGCAGCTGACTGCCTTTGACGACCTATGTTAACTCGTCGTGCCTTTGGCATTGTAACGGACACTATAAAACGACACGGAATTGACCGACTGCGACGACTTATGTAAAGCATTTGGAATTACATAAACTATTAGTGTCTTATCTTTTCCGCTTTCGGTTACCTGATGCGGATTATGACATTATGGGGAAAACCCTTCAAACCATTAAGCACAGGTGTGACTGCAAATAGAAACAACACACTTTCGATATTTTCCAATTTTCCGGCTTTCCCTTTGGATTTTCTTAATTTTTAATTTCTTAAGAACCTTCTACGCAGTATTAGAAAACTTTTAAAAAAAGATGAATAAAATCAGTAAAGTCGTTCTCAAGTTATGACGTGACCAAGGGAAATAGGGATTCATTTTTATATATATAGATAAAAGAGAATTCATGTCTAATTCATTTCAGAAACGTAATTCGTAACTACAAATTTTCCCACTAACGCTGGCTTTTGGGTTGAGGAATGATTAAAAACAAACCTATCTTCATCTACGACGTTTTATGTATGCAAAAGTGTCAATTCCATTTTTTATCACTACGGCCTACAAAAATACATATTTATTTAACGAAGTACGTATTACGTTTAGCCATATCTTTGCAAACAGAAATTGTTGGTCTTTAGCATCCCTTAAGAATTTTTGCTTACTAAGAATCCTCGTTTTTTAAAATGATAACTCGCTGATCTTCTATTTTATGGTGCTATCAAGGTAGTATAATTTTAGATCTTAACGTTTACTTCCGTCATTGATTATGTCGTCCGTACTGTAGAAGCTTTTAATGTTTTCATACTTTCTTCTGTTGACCCCAAGCTTTCTGAATTACCTGTACAGGAGTTTGTAATATTGCTTGAATCTTTTGGGTACCAAAATATTTAGAATCAAATTGGCACATTCTTTAATATCTTAGGGATAGATCGAAATCAGAATCTATTTTCAATAATTTTTTGTCAAAACGAAATTTGTTATTTTTCTAATTAGCTAACACTCGTTTTGGTAAAAGTTACGGTTCGTGCGATGCCAACTGATCTGGACTGATATGGAAGATAAGAATAACTATTATGACTGTGATAATGGTGATTTTGTGGAGGAATGTTTTTTTACAATCTGAACTTGAAAATAAAGCATTTATATCTGACGATAGAAATGTTGAATCAAATATTGCGAGATAAAAATGGACTTCTTGTGCCTCGTCCGCTACCGATTGTTGGCTACCATGCTGGCTATCATGACTTTTTGGCAGCACCTCTAAACAAAGAAATGGTCGATCTTTGAAATCAACATGTTATTCTGCAACTATTGCAACGCTGATTTCAATTACAATACAGAGCAGAGCCACGAGTTGACGGATCACCTGTAACAGGCAATTCGGTAACTAAGACACTCCAAAACAACCGCACGAGAGAGCTAGCTTTTTCACAGCCCTAAATTGATAATTAAGATGATATTAGTTTAGACAACGCTTATACGATCGGAATCAACAAAATCAATCAGCCCTGCAATAATAATTTGTCCCAGCTAGATGCAGTCGGGTTCAACAGTAATAGAACTGTGGGTCTGTATATCTCAAAATTGATGCCTGAATGTGCAACGTAGTTTATAATGTTGAATCGCTCAAACTACGAAGTGGAAGCACATCAGCTTGTTCAGGACGCATGCTTAACAGTTCCAACAGATTAGGAATTTACCTTTATTTTTACCTCTACCTTTATCAGAAAAAGAATAAATGAAAGCAATAAAATATTAGAACGCAAAACTTGATTTGATCTTAAAACATAATGACCTAAAGTCAATAAAAGGTTTACTTCACAATAATCTAACGTATTTTTTATCTAGGAACTGTTGTTACATGCAGTTTAAATACAAGTTATATCTGGTTAATAGCTTGCAGTGACTCGGAACTTGATAAAAGCGTTCGCGACCTGTAGGTGATCCTCCTTAGCACCTGAGACCCTGGGAAAGGCGACCATGTTATTTCATTACGCGGAAAGTGGCTGAATGGCTATGCTACAATTAAGGCTTCGTCTGCTCGGTGACAAAGAAAATGGAGTTTGAGAATAGTTAATATCCACTTGGTAAGTTGCAGATTGGCAAAAACACAATCTCCCCGCTACTTCTAAAATACGACGAGGCATCAAACGTTAAATCCGGCATCAACCGTAATCGGGACGGCACCCTAGTTAGCGATAACGTTCCTTTCGCATACAACTATCTCTTATGACACACTATACAACGGCCGACGGGAAGTTTACTTCTTTCCAGTGACGAGAGTTTTCTCTGTCCTATATTACAGTCATTCACCACTTAATGGGAGACAGAGCAGACAGAACTAAATTCCACCACAAATGGCCGCAAAAGAAGAATTTTACTACGTCTGTTTTACAAATTCAAAATATCATAGGACGATCTGGGCACCTTTTTCAGGTGTTGATCTTGTCCAGTATTATCAGGTGGAGGACGTTTTATAACGTTCAGGATGTCGCATTACATAAGCGATATTTTCAAGTTCGAAGCTTTTATTGTCTTCAGTATGTCTATTGTCTTATTCAGGCGATGTAGGACGTCCTAAATTCTGACTGTTTCGACCCAACGTATGTTCTACGATATCTGTTAGCGTTTAGCTTTCGACTGAGTACAATTGTAATGAAAATATGTAACATCTTATAAGTTTTATTTTTAGTTTGAGATTGACTTTTTTACTGCACAGTACCCTTTTTATCTCGAAGAAAGCAGCTGCAGCTATCGTCGCTTACATCACTGTCCGCTTAAATAATATTATTCTCCAACCGATTTCCGTAAGCTGTCACCATTCATCGTATTAGTGAATTCATAGGTACTTAACTGGCTACTAACACCAAGCGTTTGTTTTTGGTGGTAGGAAGTCTTAACTGTGGTAACATTGTTAGTAAGGAGCTGGAGTTCTTCGTGATTGCTGTCTATTACTATAATGTTGTTTGCATATCTTAAAATGTTGATGTTAAAGCCATTGACATTAATATCATTCGATTTTATGCAGTGATTTTTTGAAGATGAATTTGAACGTATTTTTGCATCTTCAGAGACGTTCTGCTCGACTTGATATTCGTTGGTTGGTGCCAGTAAAAATTTCAAATGATGCTTCGATTTCTATTATCAATGCCTACCTGCTGGAGAACTTCGATCATTATGTCGTTCCATACATTCATTCGAATGTTCTTTCAATAGCAGCTAAAATGGAAACTTGTGGTTAAAAGAAAAAAACCGTCTTGAGTTTGCACTCCATAGAGAAATATTGTGTTGTGTGCAGAATGAAAAAATCCGTAGATGATACATCAAAACTGCAAGTTTGGAAGTTGCATTTTGACGATGCTATATTGAACTGCTTTGTGTTTTATGCTAATATGCAAATACGCATAAGGCGGATAAAGTATAGTGACGGCTGCAGTTATGTGCGGCTAATAGATTATTCAGAAATAAATAACATGTTAATTGGCCACGTCTACTTCTGGATGCAAAATAATAACCATGCGGTTATTGAGGAAATGAAGATTTAATTTAACAGGCCTAGCGACATTTTAAAATATGAATTCTCCTAATATCAATACACTAGATGATAACGATACTTCCCTATAATGCAGTATGAAACTATAAATATTGTAGTAGTCAAACAGTTTGAAGTTTATTATTAATGCGGTTAAGTCTGTTTATTTACATGCGATAGCACTAACTGACTTCACTGCATTCGTTACTGCGTATAATATACCAAGAAGGAGCGTCCAGCTTTGTTGCCGTTTGCTGCTTTTCGCTGACCGCCTAATTCTATCTTTCAAATTTACGAAACAATAAACATAAGGTGCCCAAATTGTGCTTACAGCGAGAGCCAGTCTAGTTGTTTGCAGCATTGCTGCAAGAAACTGACGGTGTCGTGCATTAGCAGGCCGCCATGGCAACAGGAACTAAAATATCGTCCCTGCCATCGATCCGGGTGCTAAAATCACGCGGCAATTCACAAATTTACAATAGCATAACATGTTGCTTGTTGATGTTATCATCGCAGCGTTAATGATCGTAACAGCGATGTTAATTATGATAATAATGACTCTTATTATCACTCAATCATAATAATGTACAGGAAACAGATAAATATTATGAATGAAAGGGTAGATAGGTAAACAGGTGGAAACATAGAAACTTATTTGTGCGTCGATGGACCTTTGGCATATTATTTCATGTAATGGGTTGTATTTCTACTTTATAGCGTTCTGATTTACTAATCATTTGTCAATTGCTTGATAACCTTCGTTAATTGTACTAGGCACTTGTAGTATAAGATCTTTTCAATGTCACAATTTGCCATTTAGATAGTCTCTAGGATCTGTACAGTTTTATGTTTCCTTACTACTTTTAACGCCATTTTTTCAATTTTTAAAAATTTTATTATTCTCACGTTTCTGTACAGGAATCGGAGCATTTAATTACTTTATGATTTTCCTTCAAGCGGGTGTGAGAAGAATTTGTATTTTCCAAACTAATATCAGTTGGAAAACACCTATTGAATACGTTCTCATTCATGATTACATGATCTTGCGTGAAGTGATACTTGAAATGTTATCAATAACACATGTAATTTAAGAAGACAGTAGTCCTCCTAGTCAATTAGTTTATTGTTAACGCTGAATCAAGCACGAACATAATGAAGGTTCTATTTTTTGTGCTGTTGGCTGTTAATGTGTGCTATTCGTACACCCCCGTTGTAATATGGCATGGCATAAGTAATTGGTATGACATTCGAAAGAATCAGTAAATAAAAAAAATGCTTTTAGCTAGTACATGTTGCAACCCAACACAGGTGAGTGGCCAATTAGCAAATCATTTAACTGAATATCTGCCTGGAATTCATATGCTCAATGTGCAAATCGGAAAATCATCAAATGCCGATTATTGGAACAGTATATTTATGCACCCAGACAAGCAAATAGAAATAGTTTGCAATATGATTCGGTCCGATCCTCTGTTGGCTGATGGGTACAACGCCATAGGGTTCTCACAGGCTTCACAGTTCTTGTAAGTGTATGAAAAGCTTACTTATTCTTGAATTAGTGTATTTTACTACTAAATTTAGGCGTGGCTTAGCGCAGCGGTGTCCTGAACCAAAGATGAAGAATTTAGTGACAATAGCGGGGCAGCACCAAGGTGTGTATGGGATTCCCTTATGCAATGCTGCTAATGTGCCTTTCTGCAATATTTTAAGACGGGTTACTAATCAACTCATATATTCGGAGTACGTAGACAGTTTTTTTATTAGATAATAGTTCGTTTCTCAAACTTCCAAAATATTACAGGCTCGTCCAAAAGATAGTGACACCTGCAGCTTACTGGCACAATCCTTTAAGTGAGGAGGCTTATACTCAAGGGAGCACCTTTTTGGCGGACATAAACAACGTACGAGCTATTAATCAAACTTATATAAAGAACCTCCAGTCGCTAGAACGGTTGATAATGATCAAACACGAATCAGACCAAGTTGTGCAGCCACTTGAAAGTCAGTGGTTTGGTTTCTATAAGCCTGGACAGTCCAAAGAAGTTCAGTCTTTAAGGGAAACAGAGCTTTACACTTCTGTAAGTATCATGAAGGTAAACATTTTGCGCTGAGCGTTGACGAGCACACTTTATAGGACCGACTTGGTTTAAAACAAATGGATCTGGATGGCAAGTTACATTTCTTATCAAACGATTGGGAACACGCAGATTTCGAGTGGGACTGGTTTAGAGAGAATGTTGTTGATAAGTATCTGATTTTGTAATTGTCTTTATTGTACCTATGGTGCATTAATAAAGCGTTGTTTATTTGTTAAAGCGTTCTGTTATTTACCGTTACTGTTATTGCAACTGATATGATTTTACCAGTGTCCGGCAAGGATGCGAGAGGTATTTCTAAAACTACAAGAGTTACATAAAATAGCTTATATAACAGATGTAGGTACCAAGGTGGTGCACATTACTAAAGTAGTTTTGATTATACAGGGTGGCTTAAAAAGCGATTCAAACTTCCTTTTAACGGAATGCTCTATACTAAGGTGGCTTAAAAGTTTTGTGTTGAAATGCTAATCATTTTAATATAAAGTTGTATGGATCTAACGTCAACTGTTTTGGAGATTTTATGCATAAAAAGGTTAAATTTCAAGCAGCTGATGTAAGTAACACATAACAATAGAATGAAAGAAAACGTTACTAAAAAAAATATGTTTTTCGTGAATTACCTTGAGTGTAAAATAGTGGCTCTTGCAACACGGCTTTTTACCTAGCCTTCCACTGATACTTTATATTGCCCTGGGTCGCTAGCTTATTCAGTCGGTGAGGTATGAAACCTTATTATTATCGTCAGTCCAGCTAAAAGAAAGCTAATATTGTTTTGGGGTAACCTGGAATATTGTACTTACACATGCAAACACTATCAGTAATAAAAACTCAACAGTTTACATAAACAGATATAATCTGTAAGAAAACACAAACACAAGAAAATACATATAAAAAATTCAAAATAAAACGGTGGTGCGATACATATATGAAAATGCCTTGTTAAGCTCATTTTGACATTTTCCTACTTGTTAATTGAAATAATTAGTCAGATTTGGAAATTTACTTTTATTCTCTTAATATACAGTACTTCATCTATAGTTAGGCAACCCAAATACCTTCAGCCTCAATTTTGAATTAAAAGGAACACTTTGTTATCAGTTCTGCACATACAATCTGCACGTATAGTTTTTCTTCCTTTTTTCGAATTTGACATTGACATTGATAACCTGGGATCGTGAATTGCTCTGGCCAATTTGCATTCCATTCTTTTCGATCGTTGAAGTTTGTGCCCTAGGGACCTTTTGCTTCGCTGGCTTTGGTTATAGCCGTCCTCGTTGTTTTGAGGGATTTTTGGAGGCAAGGCGCCCTTTGGAACGTTCTGGAAGCCGTTGGGAGTTGCTGCCAGCGTTCGTTCGCTTTTGTTGCGGTTTTGGAATGGGCCCTTCTCGATCAAATGGAGCGTAAGGCTGTTCGTCACCATTCGCAGGTTTGTTACGATTTCTTTTCGTCAGCGTGGCTGCTTATCTGGAAATTTGTAATTTATAGCCAACTATTCTATGTCATGAAAATGGGCTTTATTTGTACGCCATGGAAATTGGATTTTACCTCTGCGTCCTGCGAACTGGGTGTTATCGCTTGGAGTTTTGGTGTGGTTTATTCTACCTGGGACTGCTGGAGCCACGCCGAAGCGGCGTGCCGCTCATTCCCTGCGGTCGCCTCATTGCAACTATCGAAGCTAGTCTGCTGCCCGTTGCGAGGCCACCTCCTGGTTGCTTCGTCCACCAGCTCTGCACCACGTGCCGTGGGTACCTGAGAGGTTTTTAGAGCAATTTAGTTACTTATGTATTGTTTGTCGATTTGGTTTGTAGATATGCCTTTTTAGAATTTCGATTATGGTATTTTGTGTATTATGCTCTGTGTGCTTTATTTGCGTAATTAGCTATTTGTTTAGATTGATTTACTTACCCGGTAGTGCGTCCTTGACGTGTTAGCCGGCAGGGGCTGCGGTAAACTCACCCTTAAATTACGTAGTTTAGTATCCGGCATTTGCTTGTACGTAAACTTAATCTTAATAGTATTAAATTGACGGCTGTGTCTAGGGAACCGAACGCGGTACCCTATTGTTCAATTTCAAGCCTGCGTGATTTGTTTGCGCGATTCTAAATATGTTTAATAATGTAAAGGGCATATTCAAGTAGATTTTGGAGCGTTCATTGACTTACTTGATGTCTTTGCAATAGAAAACTACCTAGAATTTATATGGCCATATATACTCGTCAGTGTTTTCGCTTAGTAGAAATTTTGAGTACTAATATAGTCATTTTGAGCTGGCACTCGGGGTTAGACGTCAGCTGATTGCTTGGATAGCTCTCTTCTGTCACGCCCTGCCTCACGGGATGCGTGCAGACTAATTATTTATTTAGCTAGATTATTGTTAACGCTTTCTTCCTATTCGCGAAACGCCGTTACAGGGTGATGAAATTTTAATTGCTTATGCCGCGCCCAACTAATTATTTTAAAGTGTTTGTTTTGTCGTAGCTTGCCTTGATATATATTTATTGTTGTACTTGTTTTTGTGTGTGGGTATTTTTGGCACTATAGTACCCACCAATATTTAAAATAAAGCTGTGATTTATTCATTGGTTGTTGGTTTGCTTATTTTTTTTTTGATCTGCTGGCAATTGTCCTTACCTTGTGTACGGTCCGGCATAAGGATTGGATCTGAGTCGAGGACCTGGCGCCCTCTCCTATTTTTTTTTCAGCATAGCTGGAACCCTGCGACCCTCGCGGCGAGCTAGCCCAACTAGGCCGATAATTACCAGCCGGCAAAATAACCAATATAACTTTCGCCAAAAGGTAAGGCCGACCCTCTATCTTCCCTTACAGCCTTAAATAGATCGTTAAAGTGCAGCTATCAACGCAAAGTCAAAAGACACGAGCACGAGATCTAATGGAATTCAGCGCACCAATAAACTCGCGCGGAGTTGTCTATTCTTAAAAGGAGCTCGTACCAAAATCTCGGAATTACGAGGTAGCGCGGGCACGTTCAGATGACGTAACCTCGAGGCTCTGCACGCAGGGGATCTCCCGTGCTCTCAAACACGGTGGCGATGGCTCCAGATGTCGCAATAATATTTCACCTTGTACGGGGATTGTGGCTAGCAACTAACCTGGCTTTTGGGGGCTCCCAAATGTTCTAGCAGTATCGCTCCATATATGGTGTCGCAGCGATAGTTGCTTTCTAACAGGGGCTGCAACCTGTGGTGCTGATGCAACAGGACGCTGGGTTCCCTCTTAGGATTCACAATGTGACTGTGGCGAATAATGCAAGCCACGTCACACTATACTAAGCACTTTTTAGGGCTGTTATTAGCCCGAGTCCCACTTCTGTTAATAAGCACGAGCAGCTTGCTTGCTTACGATTTGCACACTTTACTTGCTGGTACCCGAATGCACCTCCCGTGAGGTTTACGGCATTGTTCCAATTCGGCTTATGCTTTGCTACTACGAATTATGCTGCTGTATACTCAAATTTCCTCACGTTTACACTCGCCATATCGCGTCCAGATGCTTATAATACGTGGCCGCTCATGTATAGTTTCTGTTTATACTATGGATTTGCTTAATTAAGGCATAATGAAATATACGGCTAAGTTTTATTACTAACAGTGTGTATGAGAAAAAGGTATGAAGTATATGAATACAGGTGGCATGAATTGGCCCTTTACACTCTAGGGGCCGGTTGCAGAAAGCAATGTTAAGTCTGGTGTTAGCTAACGTCACGTCAAAGTGAACAAAATCGCATCAAATTTTGTTTACTAATGTATTAGTTACCATAAACATTTGAGATTTGATTCGTTTTTGTTCACTTTGACGTTGCGTTAGCTAACACCAGACTTAACATTGCTTTCTGCAACCGGCCCTAGGTGTTCCTGTTGTACAGGTGCTCAACATTTGAAAATTTAATCATTTTACGCCCAATACCTGTTCACACAATTAAATTCGAAGGAGCTAAGATAGCAAACAACCTCGTCTTCTGAAAAATTCTTTACTCTCTTTTGTTATTCACAACCCTTCATCGCTATCATCGCCATGGCGACCAATTGCTTGTAACAGCTCTCTATGGTCTACTTCATGGTGTAAAGAATACAAGGTGTAACGTTCCGCAGAATGTGGGCGGACCTCAAATTCAACCAATAGGAGATGGTCCGACAAATGGCACGATTGGTAGTACTGAAGTGTATTGTTGAAGACGCTGTCGATGTCAAATTCGAGGTTAGGTTTTGCGTCAGTTGATGTCAGATCGACGCAAAATGTAACCTGCTAACCCCGAATTTGACATCGACTGACAGTTCCAGCAACATATACGATCGCAACCATGGTTACACCATGATCACGGCCGTGATGGATTTCCTGAGCAGGACCATCGGGGATTGGTTGACATCTCCCCTCTATTTTCTGAACGACTGCCCATCCCGGGAGCGTTTCACCTTGTATTCTTTACACCATGGTCTACTTAACAAAACTACTGTAAACGTAACAAATCTGCCATTTATAGTTTATGACTGACTTTTCTAATAAAACACATCTTTCGAAATTCCACGTTAGTCTAAATTGCTATCTGCCATCCTAACTCAAGTAAGTGCAGTGCAATTGGATACCTGGCATTGCATTGTTAGTTGTTAGGATACAGCACATCTTATTAAACAAATATATCAACTTTAATAGATCAATTATGCTTAATCGTTTAATTCTATGTTAATTCCAAATCGTCAGCTCAACTTTTGCATAGGTAAATTCCTTTAAATCAAAGTTTTTAACACATGACTTAAATAGATCTACTTCAGATTCTCTTTTCTAATAAGAGGTCAATCCAAGGTCGTTAAAAAATTACCAAATAGTAAGGTTTTTGCTTTAATTAGCCCATTTATAATTTAATTAACGCAAAAGCTCTTAGTGAGTCGCCAGCGTGGTTGAGCGGTTAGGGAGCTCAGGCTAAGGTGCCCCGGTACGGGGTTCAATTCCCACACCTGGCAACTGACGGACGGCCCATCCAGTCGCTTTAAGAATTGGGTACCGAAACCACAGTTGTGGAAGTAGGGAAAGTAAGGTAGTCGTCAAAGGCGTGATGCTAACCACATCACCCAGTACGCCGTTAACAGTGTGTCAGATTGACTGGGTTTCGGAAAGAGATAGTTCGGCGACCCTCACTCGCCTTGTCTCAGGCCATGTTCCTACATGGAATAAAGTGCCCGAACTTTACTTTATAATCTGTTAGTTTTAAACCGTTATTTATATTTATGAGACATCGTACTATAGTAATATATAGCTGTTGATTACTGAACTAAATTCCACCACAAACGGTCTACGGCTGTTTTACAAATTCATTATATCGTAACACGATCGCAGCTTCCTTTCCAGTTATATTGCCCTGCATTAGCAGGTGTAGAACGTTATACGGTTCAGGGACTTTTATTGCCCCCAGTATTTCTGTTGTTTTCTGCAGGTTGTGTAGGACTCTTAACCCAACGTATGCGTAGTGTCCTCCGTTGCACCTACATTTATAAGGCTTTAAACTTGCTCTGTCTGTCAGCGTCTAGCTTTCGACTCCGTATTAATACTACTACTGTAACATCTTAGAAGTTTTATTTTTAGTTTGAGATTAACTTGTTTACTGCACAGTACTTTTTTTATCTTGAAGGAAGTAGCTTTAGCTATCACAATGCGAATTCCAATATCTTTGCTCATATCCCAGTTGTCATTTACATCACTGTCCCAGCTCTCTCTGCTAGCCCTCTCATAGGGCTTATTTAAAATCTTACACCTCGGATAGCTCAAAATAAGTCGGAGAATTATTTTGGTTCCTCAGATATATGATAGTTTAACACACAAAAACACCATCGGGCTACAATTAAACAATTTAATTTGTTTAGCTGTGATACACTTAGATATTTCAACATTCATTATTAACAAGAAATTACAATAAACTCGTGTAGACGGCTGGAGCTGATAACCGGCGTTCTTATCTCGGCGGTCGGCCAAGCATTGCAGGTGCGGTTGATAAGCGGCCCCGTTTCTGTCCCTTTGAAGTAGGTAGCTGGAGAAAATCGAATTAAACGGTCTGCCAATTATACAATAAAACATATCACGGTTCTGGAGATTTAACTGATAAGACGCGGGTGAAGCCTGGCGTACTGCCTCTAAATTAATTTAGGGACGTCTGGAGACTGGTAAACTAAAAACGCCGCATTGCGTTAATAAATATGACTATAATTTCATAGTCCGAACGTGAGCTCAATGTTGCCGCTTTTCCTCCAAACCCGTCCGGGAAATTTCGTGGGCTCGGACTATTTTCGACTGGCGAATTCTGGGTTAATTAGTAATGGCCCTAGTGAAGAGGATGCAATATTTAGCCACCAATTCAACTAAGTTCAGGTTTAATTAATAATGGTTTTAGTGAAGAGGATGCAATATTTAGCCACCAATTCAACTAAGTTCAGGTTTAATTAATAATGGTTTTAGTGAAGAGGATGCAATATTTAGCCACCAATTCAACTAAGTTCAGGTTTAATTAATAATGGCTTTAGTGAAAAGGATGCAATATTTAGCCACCAATTCAACTAAGGCCCGGGATAATTAATAACGGTAACAGGTCGGGATTCGGCTTTCAGGGAAATAAATGGTTCCGGGAGAATCTCTTCGACAGGAACAGGGATACGGGCAGGTGGAACTGGGAACTGGAACTGGGATGGAAGTCTTCGCTGGGGAAATAAATGCGGATCTCTGTGTCTCTCTCTGGGAAAATCTGCTGGAATCTCGTTGGAATCTCCTTTTATGTGCCCTGGAAAAGTTCTCAAGTGGGGGATAGCGACGGACGTGACGTCGGTCCCTGCGCGCTGCTTATCGCCTCGTGCATTGACATTACGAAAATTACGATAACGTGAGGTCGGACAAGGATCAAATTTAAATATTATATTAATATTCGGAAATACAAATTTGATCTGCAGGCAAACGTTACAAAGCCGTATTCCGTAAGTTATCACAATTAGTGAATTCATAGATACTTTGCTGGCTACCAGGTATTTGATTCGTGTGGTAGAAAGCTTTTACTGAGGTAACACTGTTAGTAAGGTGGTGGAGTTCTTTGTGACTGCTATTTATTACTATAATGTTGTCTGCATGTCTTAAAATGTTGATGATAACATCGTTGATCGTTGAATCGTTTTTATGCAGTGATTTTTTGAAGATGAATTTGAGCGTATCCCTGAATCTCCAGCGAAGTTCTGGTCGACCTGATATTCGATTGTTGGTGCTATTAGAAGTTTTGAATGATACGTCGATCTCTATTATTAATGCTTACCTGCTGGAGAACTTCGATCATTATGTCGTTCCTCACTCAATTCCATGTTATTTCGAAAGAAGTGAAAATGGACACTTGCGGTTAAAAGAAAAATCGGGTCGAGTCTGCACTCCACAAAGAAATATTGTGCTTCGTGCAGGGGAAAAAGCCCGCAGAAGATGTGGCAATGCAAATGGAAGGTTGGTGATTGCTTTTTTGGTGATGCTATATTGAACTGCATTGTGTTTTATGCTAATATGCAATTAGGCATAAGGCGGATAAAGTATAGTGACGACCGCAGCTATGAACGGCAAATAAATTATTCGGAACTAATAATGTACTAATTGGCCTCGTCTATTTCTGTATGCCGGTAGAATAGCCATGTGATTATTAAAACAATGAAGATTTAATTTAACGAACCTATCGACATTTCATAATAACATGCTCTTAACATGCATATATTGATGATAACAATATTTTCCCATAATGCAGTATGAAACTATAACATTGTAGTAGTTAAGCAATTCGAAGTTAACTATTAATCGGCTTGTCTGATTATTTACATACGATAGCTTATTAACTTCACTGCATTCGGATGTTGCGGTCTAAATTACGTAAAAGCTAAACGGCCAGCGCACACGATATTTCACATAATCGGGACAATGACTCACCTAGGGCCACTGCCCAGCCCTCAATAAGTTATGCCGACTAGACATCAGTGGAGCGAGGGAGGGTCCTATACGAGATTACCTACGGGCAACGGCCAAAGGGGCGGTAAACATTCATAAAATTAAATAGGGCGCCACCCGGTTTTATCGATCTAAACAAAAATGCAAGGATAGACCCAGAGTAAAACCGGGAAATCAATAGA
Source organism: Agriotes lineatus (assembly GCA_940337035.1). Taxonomy (NCBI): domain Eukaryota; kingdom Metazoa; phylum Arthropoda; class Insecta; order Coleoptera; family Elateridae; genus Agriotes; species Agriotes lineatus. The sequence continues at coordinate 30,676 of CALNHX010008906.1, forward strand.
GCCTACCTTCTAATTTATCACCTTGGCGAAATCTAAAGTTCAACGGGAATGGAAAATAAATCTGCACCGTCTCATGAAACTGCAGCGGCAAGCGTCGCCAACTTACCTGTAACGCGTAAACACTCAGGCTGCACCGTACATTTATCTTTACACAGTAACCTGAAAGTAGGCATACACAGTCTCGTCGGAAATTAAAACACCTCGTTTAATATACCGTTCTATTGGTCTCACACATGTAAATCAGTTATACACAAAAGTAAACACAGTAATACATGGACTAACTATATAGCCCAGCTGGAAGAAGCTTTAACTCTAATTATAATTACACAAGCAAATGAAATTAGTTCACAGCAGCTTCAGCGACGCTGGTAATGTTTCTACGAATAACGCACCAATTATGCGCGAACAACTGAATAAATTTAGTTTTACAAGAGGCCTTGGTAGGAAGTTATGACAGTTGAATACATTTGGTTATTAGACAATTTCGGCCAAGCGGCACTGCGACAGTAATGAAATGCAGAAATTAGGTCTGAACAGTTGAATAAATTTGGTTATTAAACGACCTCGGCCAAGCGGCACTGCGACAGTAATTAAATGCATAAATTAGGTCTGAACAGTTGAATAAATTTGGTTATTAAACTACCGCGGCCAAGCGACACTGCGACAGTAATTAAATATATAAATTAGGCCTGAACAGTTGAATAAATCTAGGTTAATACTAAATACACACGCTACTTGAATGGATCGGCCCAGCGATTGTGTCACGACGGCTGGCGAGCCCACCAATGCAACGAACGTACTGTGTGCGGAGGTGTGGGAGTCGAGCGGCCCCTGAGCGTAATCCAACAAACTGGCAAGGTTTGAATTAAGTCCCACTCGGGAAAATCGGAAAGTACGCGACCAAATGCTTGTACAGCTCTGCAATTTGAATCCCCAGCTACGAGAAGAAGACCTCTTTACGGCTTAACGAAATTTTGCAAAACTGGCGGTCGTATAAACAACACAGGGTACCACAAGCTCACTCCACAAAACACACACCACCTATCGCTTTAGCGGTTCGTCGAGAAGTCTCTCAAATAAACAGCGGAACAAGGCGGTATCAGTATAAACACAGGCCGACCTGCCCGAGGGCACGGCGGCTACCAAGCGCGAATGCTCGAACAAGCGCTCCTAACCACGGCCGGTGACTGACTAACCCCAAAAAGAGACGCCACGCCGAGCTTTATTGCGCCAAAAGTTGTAGCCAATCAAATCGCAGTTTTCCCCGAGTGAGAACGGCGAGGCAAGCCGCGGACGAGAGAAAGCGGCGGAAGTTTAAATTATTTAAGCAAGATACCTCGCTCGCTCTCATGGGCTGTGTTTGAAATTGTTGTAAACGGGACGAACCTACTAGAGAGAGTTGCGTGCGTGACAAATATTTAGAATTTTGGATGCAATTAGCTGAAGTACTATACGAGACAAATAGGTGGTGTACTATACGACAAAATATGACTGAAAACGAACCTATATATAGGCAAACTCGTCATTTTTGTACCAAAAGTACTCCATCAGGTGGCATATCGGTAAAATATAAACATGGCTTGACACGGACTAAGTATAATTTTGTAAAGTAGGAGCGTTCGGCTTTGTTACCATTCGCTGCTTTTCTCTGACTATCAAATTCCATCATTTAAATTCACGAAACAATGAACATAATACACCCAATTTGCGCTCACGGCGAAAGCCAGTCTAGCTGTTTTGCAGGACTTTGGCCAAGGAACTGACGGTGCAGCGTCGCGCATTAGCTAAACTAAAATATCGCCCCTGCCATCGATCAGGGCGATAAAATCACGCGGGAATTCATAAATTTACAGTAGCATATAATGTTGCTTGTTGTATTGGTATCATCGCAGCGTAGTGATAGTAACAACAATGTTAATTATGATAATGATGATTCTTACTATTACTAAATCATAATAATGTACAGGAAACAGATAAATATTATGAACGAAAGAATAGATAGGTAAACAGGTAAAAACAAAAGAACTTGTTTGTGCGTCGATGGACCTTTGGCATAATATTTGCCGTAATAGGCTTTCTACTTTATAGCTTTCTGATATTCTGATTTTATAATCATTTGTCACTTGCCTGATAACCGTGGTTAATTGTATTAGGCACTTGCAGTATAAGATTTTTTCAATGTCACACTACTTATCATTTATATAGTCTTTGTGATATGTGCAGCTTTAAGTTTCCTCGCTACTTTTAACGCTTTATTTACAGATTTCATTATTTTATTACTCTTAGGTTTCTGCACGGAAATCGGAGGCTTTTACTTACTTGAAGATTTTCCCTTAGACAGCAGTGGGAAGAATAAATTGTATTTTGCAAAATTAATATCAGTTGGAAAGTATCTATTGAATACGTTCGCATTAATAATTAAATCATCTTAAATGAAGTGATACTTCAAATATTATCAATAACGGACGAAATTTAAGAATAGAGTACTCCTACTAGTCAATTAGTTTATTGTTAACGCTGAATCAAGCACGAACATAATGAAGGTTCCATTTTTTGTGTTTTTGGCTATTAATCTGTGCTATTCGTACACCCCTGTTGTAATATGGCATGGCATAAGTAATTGGTATATAATTGGAAAGATCCTTAAATGTAAAGAATGCTTTTAGCTGGTACATGTTGCAACCCCACACAGATGAGTGGCCAATTGGCAAACCATTTAGCTGAATATCTGCCTGGAATTCATATGCTCAATGTGCAAATTGGAAAATCATCAACAGCAGATTATTGGAACAGTATATTTATGCACCCAGATAAGCAAATAGAAATTGTTTGCAATATGATTCGGTCCGATCCTCTGTTGGCTGATGGGTACAACGCCATAGGATTCTCACAGGCTTCACAGTTCTTGTAAGTGTATGAAAAGCTTGCTTATTCTTGAAATAGTGTACTTTATTGATACATTTAGGCGTGGATTAGCGCAGCGGTGTCCTGAACCAAAGATGAAGAATTTAGTGACAGTAGCAGGGCAGCACCAAGGTGTGTATGGGATTCCCTTATGCAACGCTGCTAATGTGCCTTTCTGCAATATTTTAAGACGGATTACTAATCAACTCGTATATTCGGAGTACGTAGCCATTTTTTTTTATTAGACAATAGATCGTTTCTAAAGGTTCGAAAATATTACAGGCTCGTCCAAAAGATAATAACACCTGCAGCTTACTGGCACAATCCTTTAAGTGAGGGGGCTTATACTCAGGGGAGCACTTTTTTGGCGGACATCAACAATGAGAAGGTTATTAATGAAACTTATATAAAGAATCTCCAGTCACTAGAACGGCTGATAATGATCAAACACGAAGCAGACCAAATTGTGCAGCCACTTGAAAGTCAGTGGTTTGGTTTTTATAAACCTGGACAGTCTAAGGAGGTTCAGTCTTTAAGGGAAACAGAGCTTTACACTTCTGTAAGTATTATGGAGGTGAACATTTTGCGCTAAGCATTGACAAACACACTTTATAGGACCGACTTGGTTTAAAACAAATGGATCTGGATGGCAAGTTACATTTCTTATCAAACGATTGGGAACACGCAGATTTCGAGTGGGACTGGTTCAGAGAGAATGTTGTTGATAAGTATCTGAGTTAGTAATTGCCTATAGTGTACCTATTGAGAATTAATAAAGGTTTTTTTATCTGTCAAAGCATTCTGATATATCTGCTGTCACAGTTATTGCAACTGATACAATTTTATCAGTGTATATGCAGAGGCCGGCAACGATGCAACAATGGAAGATATTTCTAAAACTATAAGAGTTACATAAGAATCGTTTATATAACAGTTGCAAGTATGAACGTGGGACAAATTTTCTTTTTTTAACTTTTTAACCTTATATTTAGGTACCTAGCTTAAAAGTGTGTTGAAATTGTAATATTTTAATATAAAGTTGTGTGAATCTAACGTCAAGTTTGGGAGATGTAATGATTTTATACACAAAAACGCTGAATTTCAGGCGGCTGCTGTAATTAACAAAAAACAGTTGAATGAAAGAAAACGTTGCTAAAAAATGATGTTTTTCGTGAATTACCTTTTTATTGTAATATGGTGGCTGTGGGTATTAATTCTATAAATACAGTGTGCTCAACATTTGCTACTTTAATAATATATCTTTGTTCTTTTTTGTAAATCCCTTTTAATGGACTATAAATTCAACTGTTTCTCAGATATGCGGGTTTGCCCAAAACACAATTTAAGTCCCTTAAGATGCTTCATGCCACTGATAGACACTTTATTAGTTCTCCAAACGAAACATAAAACCAGGTTTAGAAAATAAAAAACTAATCGTTGTTGACACAAGCAATAATTAACACTAAATTCCAAGAAATGTAGGAGGCAATTAAATCTGCAAAACGATTCAATGTAGGGACAGGATAATTTTTCGTTCAATTTGTATGGTGAATGCTATCATTCGCGGTAGACTTTTACATAGTTACTGAAATGATATTTCATTGCCAAAGTTTGGACAAAGTTAATTCTTTATGCTCGCAAGTGAATATCCATCTTGAACGATTTGAAAGGAATGAAAACCTGTATATACAGTGGGTATATGTAGAAAAAACGCTACTAACTTTGTTATATCGATACTAGGAAAATATAGTTGTGAGAAATATACCATCTGATAGAAAAATAAAAATAGATCACGGAAGGCAAAATGGTCGTATTTTGTCGTTGTTATAAAATATAAAACATTTATGATGAAGTTGCCCTTTCTAAACTGTGTGCTCAATAATGGCGAATGGGTCTTCATCACTCCGCCTTGTTTAAATGGCTTTCGACAACAATTTCCAAATGTGTTTTTGGAAAGCTTCGTAGAAACTAAACTTTCGAAATTCTACCCTTAAGAAGGTGAAAAGGGGTGAACTGTGTTTTCACGAATTCCTCAATATCTCTTAAACCCGTTAAGACATCGACTTACTGTTTGCTTGCAAATACTTCTAATGCAAATATCTGAAAACTTTTTCAGGATTTTGCGCTAATCTACCCTTAAAGGTGCGAATTTTTATTTGAGGTAAATTATAAAACCCATTGTATCTCCTGTGTTTGTTGTGTTAGAACATATTTTTTTGGCATTTAGACGTCTTTTTAAAATTTTTAGAAATAGGTGTACGAGCTTTTTTTTAATATTACCCCTAAAGGAGAAAAAAGAAAGAAAACTTTTTTTCTTTATAAGGTAGAAAAGATTTTTCGAGAACCCCCACAATAATTGCATTATATTAGAATATGATCACTTTTAATTTAATATGTATGGATATTATTATTGTACTGAAATAGCAAAAGCTAAATAAAGAGCCATTATTATTATTATTATTATTATGATATTTATGACACTTGAATCACAAATTGGAGGTTAAACTTGACAGCTCCAAGTAAACACAATTTTGTTCAAAGAACTCTTGACCCGTTTTATTTTTAGACAACAGTAGTGAACAATCAAGAGTTTGTTTGCTAATACGTTTCTATAGTTAGGAAGGCGTATTTCATGACTAACATTTTCACTGTAATTGAAATTTTTGGGATGTATTGTACACGCAGATTGGCTATAAGATTATTTTGTATAGCAGGACTTCCTCGCGACAATTTTGAATTTCCTTCAGACAGCAGAACATATTTCTCAATTGTACACTCAGTTGCTCATAATTGGTTCACATTTATTGTTTGCGACTAAAATGTTTATCTAAGTTAGGTATTTTACTGTATCAAAATACTGTGTTTGTAACGAAACTTGACCTTACTCGCCTGAGTGTGTTTAAAACAACAATTTATTACAAAGCCGTCGTTAGTAGATGTTCGCAATTAGATTTGATAAAGTAGGCAAAAGTGAAGCAAATGTCACTGTTAGTTTAAGTGCCCGAAGTACTCTAAAGTATGTTCGGTCAAATCAGTCGAGCACGCTCTCAAAATTTTTCGAACCTGGCTGGCTCGTCAAGTTACCGTGAGCTCAAGCATTTCAATATACATATTGCCATGATATTAAAATGGCAAAAAAAATCTATAAAAAGTTGAATCACTTAAAACTGGCCAAGATTGGTATAACACCTGTAAAAATATGAGAAAGTCAATTAATATAATATAAATCAGTATTGATGTAAATAATGTATAAATTTTCATTTAATGCACTGTTTTTAAGCTCAATTGACAATAGAATGGCCCAAAGCAAGTCGTTTGAACTGTTTAAGATTGTTTATTGTTCATATTAGATGTATTGCAGAATGTTGCAACGTGCTGAAGTATAACCTACCTTTGTTAGTATGGCGGTTTGTTTATAATCTAGGAAAGTTTCAAATATGTTTAAAAGATAATAGATAAATATTGCTAACTTAAAAAAAATACTTTTGTCAAAATTTTAACTAGATTGATTTAAGTTGATAATTAATAAATGTTTCTTCTGTAAAAGAGTGCCAAATGAGGGAATAACCAATTGTCTATGTTTAAAAAAAAGATAAGCTGGCGGTTAGCAAAATTTTAATAAATTGTGACAGATATTAAAATGTTCTTCCAGAATTAAAGTAAAACTAATGAACTCTGGGTAGAATTTACTTAAAACATTGTTAAAAGTGATTATTCGTGCACGTTATCTACATAAAAAAACTGTCATCACAATTTGAAGAAATCAACACAGAAACTGTATAACCAAGCGAGTTCCAGGGGCAACTTCTAGCAGAGGGGATTGCAGACACGTGGCAACAAAAGTGAAAAACGCAAAGTGAGTCCATTTAAGGCGGCTTTGGAGAGCTCATAGATTTCCATAGCGGGTAAGGTAAATTTTCTTTTGCGCCTTGAATTTCATGTCTAGGCAACTTTAGATACACCTCTTTGCCTTCAATGGAAATGTCGAAAGCGGATTATATCGCTAAGTACCTTATCTGTTAATCTACTACCTGTGAGGAACCTTCTATTTAAAACCAAGTTAGCCCAATACATCCTTACATTTGTTTTCGAATCACCAAATTAAATAATTTTAACTGAAATCTTTTGATGCAATTGATATGTTGTAAACAATAAGTTGGGGACTAATATAATTAACTATTTATAGACAGAATTCTTATGCTTTAGGCATAGGTAATTAGTAGACGAATTTGAAAACATCAATTACTATTATAAATGAGAGACGACTGCTACACTAATGATCCTTATCTGTATTTAGTATCAGCTACGGAATTTCGCCCTTTGTTTGTACAGGTACGTATGCCAATTTAACCTGGTTATGACCAAGCAAGTAAACGGTATAAGGCGATCTTGCATTTTGAAATAACGATGACCCTAAAGTTTTCAGAATCAACTATTGTAATTTATTTCGCAAAGTGGAAAATGGAGCATACATATCTTTCGCATAAATAATTTTTAACAAAGTACGTTCAAAGCATGAAAGCTTACATAGCTATATTTTTATAGTTTAAGTTCTATCAATTTATCCAAAACAAACTGCAAATACATTGATATACTTGAGGTTTTTTTATGATGATTTATAGTGACACCAGGTATATTAAAAAAAAATAAAAGTGATTGATAGTAGTAATCAAATTACAGGAAAAAAGATAAACTTTTCGTTAAAGAATTCCTACGAATGTAGATGTAAAGCTGCAGCTATATCTTATAATACTAAAGGCAATTTTTTATGTCAAATTGAAACATCTATAGTCAGCAAAGGGGGCCTGGACACAACGCCCACTGGTCACAAACCCCAACTCAGAATTTGGTCATAACGCCCAACTTCGATTCTGGTCACAACGCCCAACTTGGTCACAACGCCCAATTTTGATTTTGGTCACAACGCCCAACTTGGTCATAACGCCCAAAATCGATATTGGTCACAACGCCCAACTTGGTCACAACGCCCACCGACGCCTGTTATAGGAGAGAGCTATCGACTCCACTTAAACCACCGTTTTGGTCATAACGCCCAACTTTGATTTTGGTCACAACGCCCAACTTGGTCACAACGCCCAATTTCGATTTTGGTCACAACGCCCAATTTGGTCACAACGCCCAATTTCGATTTTGGTCACAACGCCCAACTTGGTCACAACGCCCAATTTCGATTTTGGTCACAACGCCCAACTTGGTCACAACGCCCAATTTCGATTTTGGTCACAACGCCCAAATTGGTCACAACGCCCAACTTTGATTCTGGTCACAACGCCCACTTTGGATTCTGATCACAACGCCCACTTTTGATTCTGGTCACAACGCCCAACTTGGTCATAACGCCCAAGTTTGATTTTGGTCACAACGCCCAACTTTGATTTTGGACATATCGCCCAGGCGGCACAGAAAGTAAAATGAATAATAATAAATTAAACTTTTAAGGTGAGGTAATAGGTAGGAACATTTTTCAAGTTCCCGTAAGTAGTATTAATATTATTTATTTTTCATAATAATTGAGTGGCGTAATGCGTTGTCCAAAAAGTTTCTAAATTCGGATTATAACATATAAAGTTGTATTTTTTATATGGAACTCATAGTTAGCTGTGGCATTATGAGACATATGTCGTATGGGATCGATTTATTAATTTTCACTACTTTATAGCAACAATTCACAATTTTTAATATTTCGTCGTTTTCTAGTTGAAAACTTGTGCCATTTAGAATATACGTGATTAAACAAAGTTTTTGCGTTGTTTTAATAACAACGTTTGATTGACAGAATTAATCACGTATGATTGTTGCTTATAATATTATAGTGTCTTTCATATATCCATTTTATCAGAACATTTTATTGTCCATTAAAACCTCTGCAGTTTCTCAAATTAAAAATGCATTTGCAAAAATGTAAATATTCTACTTCTATACGAAGGAGGTTCGAAAATATGAAAATGATTGAAGAAAAAAGTACTCTTATTTTTCAAAATACACAAAAATGTTAATTGGAAGTATTTGTTATAACATATCTATTAATAGTTATTTAACAAACAAGTATGTTCATGAGAACGATTAATAATCGAGACATTTTAATGCGCGAGCCCTAGCGAGCGAGTTAATTGTAGATATTATTAATCGCCGATTAACATACGAGTTAGTTACAATATTTTTCCGTTGATCGTACATTATTAATTTGAAGAAAATCTAATTTTATTCCATGAAAAGAATTTGACACTTAAAGTTTTGACATTAATGGTACCGGGTGACCATAAATGGTTGTGATTTTTTTCTTAGGTTGGCACTGTTTATGTTGGTGACATTGTAAGTCTATGTTAAATATGAGGTTAGCAGGTTAGGTTTTGAGTCAGTTTGTGTCAAAACTGACGCAAAACCTAACCTGTTAACCTCGAATTTGACATACACTTACAGTTCCACCAACATAAACAAATTTTTAAAATCGTTTATTAATAAAAAATCATTCATTAATAAGGGTCATTAATATACGATTCTTTATAGCTCGTTTCACTCTGACTATGCAGTACTAGTAGGGAGGCCAAGTGAATTAATAATTATTTTCGTGGGACTGAGTAGGTTTATACCAACAAGTGATACCATCGTAATTAGCGGTGTTTCCTCAGTAGAAAAACTCCTGTTGTCGCTTTCTTAGCCTGTGGAGTGACGAGCTATGACGTCACAAAGGTGGTAAAATGGTAGGTTTCAACAGTTTTTTGCAAATATCTCGTTACCTGTGAAGTTTACTGTGAACTTTACCTTATACAAAATTAGTCTACATTTAATTTACAATAAAAATGGTCTTATGCATTTTTGTAGTCGAGTTAAGGATTACGGATATATGGAGGGGGTAAAAATGTAACTTATTCTGTTTGGCAAAAATTCAAAAATTGCGCCTATGAATTCGTAATATTCGCTCCAAGTGTATTATATAAAGGGTTCAAGGAAGTGGGGAGGCGAGATGGTTATGATGAAGCACCCAGCACCAAAGACGACATACTCGTACATTTGCGCAGATCATCCACTACTACCCATGTTGAAGTGAAAGTGGAAGATGGAATTAATGTCACTCTTGGACAAGCAAAATTTCTAACTAATACTAAAAACAAGATGCAACTGATTGCTCTAATCACTGTACACAACAGCAAGCTGGCTGCAAAGTGATTCAGGCAGAAAGTGGTGCTGACATCAAGATCGTTTTTACAGTAATTGACGAATCAAAGAAGGAAACAGAGGCTATCGTAATTGGCAATGACACCGATTTATTGGTCTTGTTGGTTGTTCATGCTCCAGCCACCAAACAGTTGAAGATGATTGTACCGAAGAAAGGTAATCAAGAAGAAAAAGTTTACTGCACTGGTGCATACAGCGTGGTATCGAGGAAATGAAGGATGTTGTCTTGACAGCTTACACTTTCGCCGGATGTGATACCGTTTCTCTAATTTATAGAAAGGGAAAAATAAAGCCTTATGAAAAAGTGCAAAGTGACAAGGAGTTTTACACAAAGCTGTTGTCTTTTAACAACCCAAATGCAGATCCAGATGCGCTAACTGATGCTGGAACCATTTCTTCCTTTCGATATTTGCATAAAAAAATGCAGATAATTTGGATACTCTGCGCCTTCAATGTTACTTGCAGACCATCGCAAAGGAGCCTGTACACACAAATTTGAGGTTGGCTGTACTTTCCCCCACTTTAACAGCTGGACAACAACACTCTTATAGAGTTTACTATCAAGTGCAGCAATGGCTCAATGACAATAAAGATTCGCTAAAGTGGGGTTGCAAAAGGATTGGCGGTTATTTGCGTCCAGTTGCAACCATAAGGCAGCTGCTCCTAAAAAATTGCTTTCCCTCATTGTTTGCACTTGTAATACGGGGTGTGTCAGAAACTGTGAGCGTCGTCAGAGTGGCTAAAAATGCTCTAATATGTGCACCAACAGAGATGCCCTAATTATTGACGACGGCATCGATGAAGATAATCTTCAACATGAAAAAGAGCTTAACGATTTTTAGGTTACTGATTGCTGTAATTTATTATTATGTAACTACCATGTACGTTGTACATACCACTTTCCATTTAAGAACATTGAATTTACTGAAAAGCATGTATTGTGAAGAAAAAAATCCATTATTTTTTGTATTAAAGCTTATTACATAAAGTTTGTAGTTTGTTGTTTCAATGCTATTCACATGATTTTATATTTTTAATAAAATATGACAAAAGATGGAAGTAATTTAAGTAGCTGTAATTCTAAAAGCTCCAGTGGGAAAGAGGAAAACGATATGATGAATTATCTAATAGGAAAAATAGGCAAAATTAAGATAAAAACGACAAAGGAGGGGAGCAATGTAGATATATTGTCAGATTCATACACATAGGCGTACATACATACATACATACACACATACAAATGTTCCTATGTTAATGAAACATACTCTTTATAACGAAACATACTCATTTTCAAGTGATTACGATGAATCCCAAGCTAACTAGAAAATAATGACATCATTGTTAGGGTGGAGCGAAAAGAGAGTTAAAATATTATTTTTCTGATATCGCTTCGCGCTAGTGAGAAATAGTTGCCTTTTATGGTTACGCAAATGTACCCAAAAGCTGGACTTTGTAGAATCACATCTTGAGGTGCCCCAGGGGAGTTGAAATATATATTTACATTTATTCAAAATATAAGAGCAGCTCTTCGCTTATCCCTATACATTTGTTAAAAAAGGGCTAACCCAGAACTCACAGTGTGGAAGTGGCTGCTTTTAGAGATCCACCCCGCTCTTCCCTTCCTCCCCTATACCCTACTCCAACGATAACATTTTTAAGGACTGTTTTACAGAATAATCACGTTTTGTTTCAAATGTGTCCTTTGCTCTCTTGACTCTATTCTGGATGTTATGAAACATCCCTGCTATTTTCTCCACACACTGCCGTCGATGCTTCAGTTACCAGTCTGACACCTCTGTACGACTTGTGTGTGACAAGGAAACTTTATGACTTCTAATACAGAAGGATCCTCAATAGCATTTTTTAAATCTTCTTCTGAAAGAATAGCAAGCATCGGTGGTTCTGTTAGTTTGCATGCCTGCCAATCTATACCTCGCGTATTCCACCGTCTTTTTTCCTATGTTGGATTTTCAGGAGACGACGAAAACCCAATTCTCTAATCGTTGTACTATCGCCTGTTACCATTGAAACTAAAATGTTATTAGGATGTCCACAAAAAGCATTTCTTTGAATCACTGGATCAATTATTTTTTTAACGTCATCCTGAAAAACTCTTGACCATTTTATCATGTTTAATGATTGACGTGGACCATCTTTGCAGGACGGTTTAAGTTTTATTGTAAACCATTTGGGGCATAAACTTTCATTACAAATTCGGTTAGAGTTTGCAGATTCTCGGATACACTTTTTGTTGAAACATAGTCTTAAAATCATGTTTGCTGCTAGTAGCCAGCGAGCATGGAGAGTTTGCCAGGGTCTCTTTGAGATAAGCTTTCAGAACATATTTCAGATGACACAGCGTGACACATATTCCATAAATACTTTTGGTCCGTACTTAAAACTCCAGGGTCAATATTAGGTAAGTTTTCACTTTCTATTATAGAAAAGTTCTCTAGAAGCAATTGCTCACATTTTTCTAGTGATTTTCCAATAGGTCCTAAAAATCCATAAAGTCCAGTTGTTTGGCCGTCTAAACGCTGCAATAAATGTCTTGGTGGTAGCTCGTTAGCGTGAAACAGGCAGATTACCCATAGAAGAGGGCGACCAACAAAATTTTGGATCAATTTAATTACCCCATTTTTGGCTCCCGTGTTTACGACCGTACTATCACATCCGTCAGAAACTAATTTAGAAAAATCAGTCTTTTCGTTTAAAAATGTCACAATCTGTTTATTAATGTTTAACGCTGATCATGAAGCTGATGTAACATGTCCGATATATTTTGAGCCGGGTTCTGCCACTAACACAATATGTTCCTCTCTAACAGTGTTCCTATGATATGTTCCTCCTCTAACTCCCGCACAAAAGTCTTATCTTTCCGACCATCAAAGTACAAGCCCTTCAAAACTTCTTTACTTATGTTTTGCAAATCACTTCGCTTTCGCTTTTTTGCACGTCGCACGTTACTTCTATCTATGACTTTTGATGTGTCGCTAGAGGTGATAATTTTGAAATCTTCTAGTACAGCAGATGCAATAGCTGCTGCAGATCTGTCTCAAACTCCTGTTTGGTGGCATACTTTTGATAAAATTGGAAGAGAAATCCCCATTTGTTAACCGTTTTCTCCTTGTTTTGATGTTGATGCAAGCGGATTTGCATAATCATCATCATCAGTATTAGAAGACGAATTCGATGTAAACGTCGCAGCTTGAAGCGGTTCTGGTTCATTAGTCAACAATGAGTCATTACAATTCGATATTTGCTCTAATGAACCGCACATCTTCACTCACAGCTATTCGTAATTCTGATTACAAATCTGAATAAAGATATCCAATTTTAAAGCACCTGGGGCACCTCAAAAACATATCGAAAAAAAATTAGCTTTTGCCATGACATTTCTAGTAACAATAGACAGTTATTGCGCACTAGCCGTTTCTTGATTTCTAAAAAAAATTTTTTCGCTCCACCCTAATCATTGTCCCCTCAATATCTCCGTAAATCTTGTCTAGAAGTCAAAAATGCATAAGACCATTTTTATTGTAAATTAAATATAGATTAATTTTGTATAAGATAAAGTTTGCGCTAAACCTCATAGTTAACGAGATATTCGCGGAAAACTGTTGAAACCTACCATTTTACCACCTTTCTAGCTTTCGACCCCCTTCCGTCTAAACCCGATGCGCAATGTTGCGCAACTTTTTACCACTTACTAAGAGGAGGGTACTAAACAGTTTGCTGCTGGGTAGAACTTTCTTTTTGGATGTTTGGGTTAAACCCCGGTTTCTGTACTAAAACCTGGAACTAAGAATGGCCATCTTTGTGACGTCATAGCTCCTCACTCCACAGGCTGAGAAAGCGACAACATGATTTTTCATACTCAGGAAACACCACCGAATAAGAAGATACCACTTGTCGGTATAAACCTACTCAGTCCTACGAAAATCGTTATTTGACGAGTTAATTTAGTTTGGCCTCTCTACTATACAGAGAACATACGACAATGTTATTTAAAGGCAAACTTCGCTTGCTGCGTTGCTGCTTGTAGACCGCACTCAGGTATACTGTATGCTGCTCTTTTCAAATTGACGCAGAAGCGACAAAAAGGGTTTACTTCAACAAGGTATTAACAAATAAGCCGATTGCAATACAAAAGGCGGATTTATTATGATTGACGTCTTCGTGTTCAGTTTTAAGCAACTTGCTATCCGTGTACACTGCGTAGTCAGAGTGAAACGAATTACTTAAAAATTTGACACAAAAATGAAATTTGTTTGCACTGATTTCGAATCACGTAATATCCTGGTTGCTAAGTGAGGGAAAACTCAGATTTGACAATACTCGTTTATCGTATCCCTTGATAAGTTAACTTTGAAGTATTTCATTTGGTAATACACAGCGTGGTAAGAAAAAAATAGGAGAAACCAGAAAAAAAAATGTTTTCGGGGCAAGTAACTGTGACTTTATGTTTGACACTTTCTTTTAACCTCTTTAAATAACATTTTTGTCTATTTTGAAAAATAACGGTACTTTATTCTTGAACCATTTTCATATTTTTGAACCTCCCCTGTAAACGAATATATTTACATTTTGGCAAGTGCATTTTTAGTTTGATAAGATGTAGAAACTTGTATCAGGAATAAAACACTCTGATAAATGGATGATAAAAAAATCCATGTGTTACAAATTTATGAGGGACAGTATATGTTATATTATGTAAAAATGATAAATTGATAAGACAGACATATGACTGTTCGCAATACGGAACACCAATGGGTGTTCTGCCTTTCTCACAGACACTATCTATCTCACAACTTCCAGAGATTAAAATCAGCTAATATAGATTTGTTTTTCTTTCAAACGTCAATTAAAATTTTGTCGTTTAAGTCAATTACATATACATAAAAAATTCTTTATTAATTCATAATATAAAAATTTTTAAAAATAATCCTAAATGAGAACATTAACCAATATTAGGGACAGATATATAAACAATGGATGGGAAAATTAAAAATTACCCGTAAGAAATAATACATCTCTTCAATACTGGTTACCCTCCAAATAATCAACATTTTCATAATATTTCCAGCAACTTGTGTAAGTAAAGAATAAATGCTAATTACTTAACGTCTCAAGTTTGTATATTTTTTAACAGCTACAAGTTGGAGCGATGACAATGTTGTTGGCGAAATCATGTAACAAGAATGTTACCATCTAAACATTCATACTGTTTAAAACAGGTAAATATTTAAATAGAGGATAATTATTCATTCACAAATCCAAAATACTAATTTGTACCAATATTTACAGATCGAAATTTTAATTGTCCTTATGTCCTACATTATTTTAACAAAATTATTTTATCTCTGATGAAGCTAACCAAGTCTTAGCGAAACGTTAGATATTATGAATTAATAAAGAATTTTTTATGTATATGTAATTGACTTAAACGACAAAATTTTAATTGACGTTTGAAAGAAAAACAAATCTATATTAGCTGATTTTAATCTCTGGAAGTTGTGAGATAGATAGTGTCTGTGAGAAAGGCAGAACACCCATTGGTGTTCCGTATTGCGAACAGTCATATGTCTGTCTTATCAATTTATCATTTTTACATTCACAAGAACAGCTGTAATTCAAAATTTAAATAATGTTATATTATACAGATTGGTGGTGGATAGTGTGAACATAGGCAGTCCATTGAGCTAGAATACAGTTTATGGGCTTTGTATGCGTTAGACAGAAGTAGACATATATGATTTAAAATCTAGTATCCTAGAATTCAGTGTTTTCTAAAAACAAAACTTTTTGATTCTGCGAATACTAGATGTTAATCGCATATAGGTCTGTTTATGCCTAACGCATACCAAGTCCGTAAACTGTATTCACACACATTTGATTACTTATGTTCACATTTTCCGCCACCAAAAAAAATCCTCTTACTCATGATACCACCTACAACTATGAATTTCATCTACTGACTACCCACTGCATTCGTATCGAAAAGGTGCCAGAAGAACGTCAAATTACTTTTATCTATTTTTTTCGTTGACCGCTTGTTAATTTCAATTTTAATTAATTATTTTTCCTAAAAAAGGATGGATTAATAGGCGTCATTAATACACTGTTTTTGATTAATACACTCTTTTGCATTAATTAACTGTTTTCTAAAAAAAGGATGGATTAATAGATCTATTAATACACTGTTTTTGATTAATACACTCTTTTTCATTAATTAACTGTTTTTGTGATTTTGGCGTTTTGATGATATTTTGCATGGAGGTTAGTTGTATTAATCAAATTTTTCGCCACAAAAAAAGATGGTCAACGAAAAAACTTTGTAATCAACTCGTTTGTTAATGGGCGATTAATAATCTCAAATATTTAAGGCACTCACTCGCTATCGCTCGTTCGTGCTTTAAACAGTTTCGATTATTAATCGCCTTCATTAACACACTTGTTGGTTAAATAACTATTATAAATAAGTGAGATATTGCCAAAAAACAAAAATAGACAAAAATATTATTTAAAGAGGTTAAAAGTAGGTATCAAACATAAAGTCACAGTTACTTGCTCCGAAAACATTTTTTTCTGGTTTCTCCAATTTTTTTTCTTACCACGCTGTGTATTACCAAATGAAATACTTCAAAGTTAACTTATCAACGGATACGATAAACGAATATTGTCAAACCTGAGTTTTCCCTCACTTAGCAACCAGGATATGACGTGATTCGGAATCAGTGCAAACAAATTTAATTTTTGTGTCAAATTTTTAAATAATTTATTAACAAACGGACCAAATAACAATTAGGTAAAAATCAATTATAATTTTTTCCGTTGATCGTCTATTTATGGGTTTCATTAATGTATAGAGAATCGTCTATTAATGACACTTATTAATGAATGATTTTTTATTAATAAACGATTTTAAAAATCTGTTTATGTTGGTGGCACTGTAAGTCTATGTCAAATTCGAGGTCAGCAGGTTAGATTTTGCGTCAGTTTTGACACAAACTGACTCAAAACCTAACCTGCTAACCTCATATTTAACATAGACTTACAATGTCACCAACATAAACAGTGCCAACCTAAGAAAAAAATCACAACCATTTATGGTCACCCGGTACCATTAATGTCAAAACTTTAAGTGTCAAATTCTTTTCATGGAATAAAATTAGATTTTCTTCAAATTAATAATGTACGATCAACGGAAAAATATTGTAACTAACTCGTATGTTAATCGGCGATTAATAATATCTACAATTAACTCGCTCGCTAGGGCTCGCGCATTAAAATGTCTCGATTATTAATCGTTCTCATGAACATACTTGTTTGTTAAATAACTATTAATAGATATGTTATAACAAATACTTCCAATTAACATTTTTGTGTATTTTGAAAAATAAGAGTACTTTTTTCTTCAATCATTTTCATATTTTCGAACCTCCTTCGTATAGAAGTAGAATATTTACATTTTTGCAAATGCATTTTTAATTTGAGAAACTGCAGAGGTTTTAATGGACAATAAAATGTTCTGATAAAATGGATATATGAAAGACACTATAATATTATAAGCAACAATCATACGTGATTAATTCTGTCAATCAAACGTTGTGATTAAAACAACGCAAAAACTTTGTTTAATCACGTATATTCTAAATGGCACAAGTTTTCAACTAGAAAACTACGAAATATTAAAAATTGTGAATTGTTGCTATAAAGTAGTGAAAATTAATAATTCGATCCCATACGACATATGTCACTGAAATGGGAGAAAATCCGTTTTCTCATAATGCCACAGCTAACTATGAGTTCTATATAAAAAATACAACTTTATATATGTTATAATCCGAATTTAGAAACTTTTTGGACAACGCATTACGCCACTGAATTATGAAAAATAATAGTTATTTGTTTCATTAGTACAAAAAATGCATGATTTCGGGACAAGTAAGACAGATCGCCGGACGACGCGCAGCGGAGTCCGGCGAGTCTTACGCGTCCCGAAAACGCATTTTTTGTACGAATGAAACATACTATTTTTTCTCCAACTACTCATAAATTCGGTAATATGACTTATTATTTAGAATCAAACATTGTAGGTTATATTGTAGAACTGTCATGGCGCAAATAAACAAAAACTATACGGGAAAATTAAACAATAACGACGGCGATTGCCGAATATTGCCGAAGCGTTTGTTTTTTATTTAAAATTTACCATGTAAAACCCTATCTTGCGACCTTTTTTGTACTAGTGCAAATATGAATCGAAAAGTGTACGGTTGCCAAGGTAATTGGTGAACATCCCGAAATGACTTACTTTTTATACAAAATTATTCGACAATATGGTGTCTTATTCGTGTGGTTGGAGAAAAATAATATTAATACTACTTACGGGAACTTGAAAATTTTCCTACCTATTACCTCATCTTAAAAGTTTATTATTCATTTTAGATACACATTTTTCTTGGGCGTTGTGACCAAAATCAAACTTGGACGTTATGACCAAGTTGGGCGTTGTGACCAGAATCAAAATTGGGCGTTGTGACCAAGTTGGGCGTTGTGACCAAAATCGAAATTGGGCGTTGTGACCAAGTTGGGCGTTGTGACCAAAATCGAAATTGGGCGTTGTGACCAAGTTGGGCGTTGTGACCAAAATCTAAATTGGGCTTTGTGACCAAGTTGGGCGTTGTGACCAAAATCGAAATTGGGCGTTGTGACCAAATTGGGCGTTGTGACCAAAATCGAAATTGGGCGTTGTGACCAAAACGGTGCTTTAAGTGGCGTCGATAGCTCTCTCCTATAACAGGCGTCGGTGGGCGTTGTGACCAAGTTGGGCGTTGTGACCAATATCGCTTTTGGGCGTTATGACCAAGTTGGGCGTTGTGACCAAAATCAAAATTGGGCGTTGTGACCAAGTTGGGCGTTGTGACCAGAATCGAAGTTGGGCGTTATGACCAAATTCTGAGTTGGGGTTTGTGACCAGTGGGCGTTGTGTCATAGCCCCCAGCAAAGCTCCTGGATATTTTACTAAACAACTTTTTACGCCACCTCAAAAACAATATACTGCAAAATTGAACAGCAAACGTTAAGTACCTATAATGGATTATATGAGTAATAAATGTACAGTTAAAAACCCTCAAATAATTATGTATTTTAGGGAAATCTTTTAAAAGGCGAACTTTTGCTACAGTTGATGAAAACTACAGATTAGAAGTAGAAAATAAAGTAGAAGACATGGATTCTGAAACTTATGAAAAAAATCTGTAAAAGGCTTTACCCAGAACTTACCTCATTGACATTGTGACACTAAATAATTTGAAAAATCAAATTAAGTTAGTAGTAAAAATTAGGGATGTCGTACCCGGTCTAAAATGAAACCCGGGTACCCAAAAGCAGTACCCTGGTAAACCCGGGTACCCGAAATATATAACAAAAAAGTTAGTGTATATCTGAACATCTGAGGTAACTACTATTTCATTCTTTTACGGCGCGAGTTTTAAGGTGTACTAAATTAAAATAGTACCTACTCACCAATTCAAATTGCAAGTCGTCTGTTATTCGTAAATATTTTCACACTTCCAAGTGCTATCAAATTCAAGTAGTACGTGACTTTTTGTGCGAAATTGGTAGCAGCATCAACATCACACAGAGGATGTTTTTTTTACTTCACCCATACTGACGCGAATTAATGGTAGGTACTATTGACGGGTTGAATATTTCCGTGAAGCGAATTTATTGCCTTATATGAAACAAGAAACAACATTATGTGGTATGGATGGGGTGATTCTTGTTATTACTGCATGGTTATGTTTTTCCACAACTTATTCCTATTGTTTTTAAGTTTTAATTTAAATAAATCCTGCAGTAGAGCGGAGCATCTGTCGCCGTGGGTTATGGTGTGACAGCTGCTGCTGTGGCCTGTGCTATTAGCTCGGGTGTTATATACAGAATTTGAACGACTCCTTCGAATTTTTTTAGCATTTCCTTGCACCACTTGACGCGTGCCGACATGCCGATCTGATAATAGTCATTTTTGTATTAAGTGCGCGAAATGAGTGTTTTTTTATGGCGCGTGAGAATGTCAATTTTCAAAACACGAATTTTGCCACGAAATACAAACAACATTTTTTCTACAGCCGTCAGAATAACAGTTTCTCTGCAACAAAGTCATACGTATATAGTAAATAAGTAGAGTAATATTATTATGTACGTAACGTTTTATATATTTGTTGTAACTAAGGAAATGGTGTTTGTAATAATAAATTTAAAATCTAGTGCGTAATAGTTATTTACTATACAAGTGGGATAACAGCATCATTAATATACGTGTGTGTAAGTTACAAAATTTTATCTACTCTAGTGGGATAAGTAACTCATTACGTCACTCATTTGACACTATTTCAGTTACGCAATTAAGCTCATTACACAACTCAGTTGCGTAATGGTTTCATTACGCAGCTGAGTTGTGTAATGGCTTCATTACGTAACTGAAATAGTGTCAAATGAATGACATGACATTTGCCTACTAAAATATTTTTGAAAATGACAGATCTGACATTTCTCTTAATGCACTTTTCTCAATTTTAGGCAGTCTTAGATAAAATTTTGTACAATACCTACATGTGTGATAATGCATCATTAATATACTTGTGTGCTTACATACACGTATATTAATGATGCTGTTATCCCACTTGTATAGTAAATAACTATTATTTCCGATCTAGTGTGTGAAACGCAATTTCACGCACACTTATTGAAACGTTAATGTCACTTTTATGTGCCAGTTGTAGAAAAAATCATTTCACGCACAGCATCGATATTTTTCGCGACAACAGAGGTGGATGAACGACCTTCGCGAAGATAGTCATCAAACGTTGGTCTTCCACGCTTGAATTCTGCGAACCATTTGTAAACCGTAGTTTTGGATGGTGTTTCATCCCCAAATAACGAACTAAGTTTTTCTACACATTACTGCGGTGTTAAACCGTATCGACATTCATAAAAAATCATCACTCGAAGATCACGATTCGAAATTTCCATTTTTCACACAATTAGTATTCTGTCAAATTCTGTTGAAACGAAACTGCTCGGTTTGAAATTGAACTGTCAACTGAATTATAGATTAATAACGTCAAATTTTACGAATATGACAATTGCAGGACGCTGGCAATGCAAGGAGTACTCGATTCCGCGAACTTTAGCAGTGTACCTCGTATAGTAGTGTAAAAAATAATATATGAACTTGAGAAGACTATTATATCCTTGCACTTGTTTTGGTTAATTGGATTTTGATCATCATTGAATATCTTGGAGGTGCAACTCTTCTAGGATAAGCTCTAAACAGTTAGAACAAACTACATGTAAATCTATTATTTAATTATTGTTTTAATGAATTTAGAAATGGAAGCTGAGTAATTATTTAAAAATAACTAATGTATTGCTTTTTATTGGTAATTTCACTAAGTCAACACCCTTTGTTGCAATTTTGAAAACATAAGCCATTCACAAAAACAAAAAAAGATTAATTCTGTCTTAGCTGACAATTTCCGTAAATTTTTAATTTCTATACAGGTAGCCGACTTCTACTAATAAAATAATAAGTTTCTGGTCAACAAATGTATTACAATGTTGTTTAAAAATTAAATAAAAGTTTTCCATACACTATTACAGAAGATAATTAATTTTGTCATTGTAATTATACCGAACTGTTACTCAAATTATTTTTGCATAAACTAATCCCGCTCAGTTGTATATCAGGTAAAGTTAATGACCTGTCAATCACTTATAATCCTCAGGTAGTCAAGTTAGAGATTGTCATTTGGGTTGCCTGAATTTCGAATATATCCTCGAAACCTCCTCCATGTGAAATACTGAATCGACGATTTTGTATAGTTTTTTCACGATTCTAATTGTAAATAATTATTTAATAAAAATCCCTCTCGACAAGTTATTCTAAATTGCATTAACATTTTTACTTTGAGACAAAATTTTCAATTTGTTGGCGTAATTTTGTTATATCAACAAAACTTTAAAAAGTAATTAATCTAAATATACGGTTATCTAATAACTATAGGAAAAAAATCATCTGGAAGTACCAATTATATTGCAATTACCAACATACTAAAGCAAAGAGAAATTTTTTAAATTAATTCCTATTCTTGTAATCGTGAGCAATAGTTTATAAATTGTGTGCTCTGATTCTCACAGTTCGCCGCGTCTGTCCTAAGAAGCCTTAAAATGAATTCTCAGTACTGAGCTACGAACAATATAAATTCAAAAGATTAAGAAAGGCCTGTAGAAATTCTAAATTCGTTTAATTTAGATTTATAAAGTAAGCATGGTTTTGTAAACCTAAAGTTTATACATTTACTTAATTATTGGAAGTGTCATCAACAAAATGTGTTTAAATTGTTAAAAGCACCAGCAACTTCAAAAATAGACATTAACAATCAATTTAATATTAAAGGATTAAGGAACAAATATGACAATTGTTTAATTTGATTATATTAATAAAATCTAAATATTATCTGCTGAAATATTTTTTTGTATTTAATTTTTTAAAGTACATTGTAATAGACTGCAGTGTCTTGTCAGATATCTCACAACAGTTGCCCTGCAGATTGAGAGTAATATTGAGCTAGCCGAGTGAACAATTATATACGAGAAAGATATCTAGAACAAGGTAGGTTTTAGGATGATTATTTTTTTAAAAGAACAAAAAGTACATCTAGTTTTTAAAACAACTTTGTTCGTAGCAATATAGACAATATCCAGCTAGAATAAAACCTCGTGTGGTATTACTCTCGACAATGCGTAGTGCAAACATTGACTGTGTTTAACTGTTGTTAGCAAGAAAGCGTGGTAGGAATAGTTATCTACTCCATTGTTTAGTACTTAATTATAACGGGTGTTCATAAACAGTCGTCATCCCAGTTGCTTGGAAAAACAAAATGTTATGTCTTTGATTAATTCGTGCAACACAATGAAACGTCATTGAGTACTGTCATAGCGCATTTGTTCTCAATTTTAATAGACATACGTTTCTGAAGTCAAAACCTACTGGGATGACGACTGTTTATGAACACCCGTTAGTACTAGCTAGTATTTTTCTTTTACAGGAAATATACATTGCCTTAATAAGGTTTTATTTTAGTACTATGTATGTATGTATGTATTATCGATAACCTCATTTTACCTTGCGGTGTAGAGGCTGGTGCCCTTGCATCTGGCGGTATAATGCTCAACTTGCCCTGGATTCGGGATACAAAGTTGGAGTGAGCCTTTTCTGCTTACGCAGCAACGATTGTGTGAGTTGTGTGTCATGGTGATGTGTTGACCTTGTTACTTTATCTCTTAGGTCTGTGATTCTGAGTAGAGCACAGTTAATTTGGTGCCCAACTGTGAATGGTCTCACCGAACCCGATTCCAATCGCCAAGGCTGCCGAAAAATTCCGGCCCCGCGGGAATCAAACCGAGTACTTGCTTAATGCAAGCCTAGCGCCTACCCAACTGCGCTACTCGGCTTATCTATTTTAGTATTAACTACGCTTAAAGCGTAAGTCACTAACATTTGCTACGATCTCGCTGTAATGTAATGGCTTCATAATTAATTAAAACTTAATCTCAAGGTTCTTTTATATATTTTTTAATGAATGTGTAACTTACTTTAGCATTCTTTTGAGCATGTGTTAGAATTAACTGCGTTAATCCGACTCTTATCTCAGGCTACTGTCATAATTTAAGTTAATACAATGCGAGTTATCATATAACTAATATAAATCAAGCACAAGTGGAGGCAAAACCATTAACTTATTAGTTAGATAAATTAAAAAATTGAGTAGTCACATCGACATAATAGTACATTGTGTATCTAGGACGAAAAGTGTAACACTCCCAGACGACTGTAAATATATGCCGAGCCCAACAACACAGGAATCTGGGAATGTTGCTTTTTGTCCAAGATGCACATACTATTTTTCCGCCGACCGATACGAGTAATTAAAAAAATTAGGAAATAGTACTCGAATATTCCCTGCCTAAGCCGGGAATATTATTCCTGTACTATTATTCCTGTACAGTTTTATTGTAAATTACCTAGCAACGGCTGATGTAATGGAATGTTTGAGTCATTCCTGTACAGTTTTATTGTAAATTACCTAGCAACGGATTATGTAATGGAATTTTTGACTTTGCTCTACAAAATTTTGTCAATAATGTGTCAGTTCTAGTACGATTGGCGGGAAAATGAAATTTATTAACAAATCTGGTTGCTATGCTGATTTTTAATTTTACTCAACAAATAAAATTACCTTGGTTTTAACCTTCAGTAGAACAAATATTGTAAACAACTGCTTGGAAATGATCTGTTACCCTTAGTTAGTGACGATTACAAATCATCAGAACAATTGTTACATGAACAATTTGACAAGAATGATATAGAATGTATCAATAAAAAATTTTCTTTAATTAAATACGTCTGAGCTCTACCTTTTTAACTTTGTTTCTATACACAAAATATCTTTAACGCACTTACGATTTGAATCTGCGGTGCTCTCTGTGTTGTTGATCCACTGAGCGACAATTTACGCTTTCTAGCGTAACTCGAACTCTTCTGAACTGCTTGCACTGGTTAAATGGCTGACTCC
>CALNHX010008907.1:0-55415 GCA_940337035.1 Agriotes lineatus
ATTTAATGATTGAGGAATACATTGTTAGACCAATTCTAACAAGATTCTAGATTATCCATTACGTGACCTTGTGATTTCAAAGTGACTTTCTGTTATCGACAGGAGACAAGTGACTTTCATAAAACCAACACAGTATTTGAATCGCAATCATTCAGTTGAAGTGTTTGTAAGATCGTAGTAGTCTTGCCCAACAGGTGGTTGTCAAAATGTCGGCAAGGTGAGCCCATAATTATTTTATTTTTTGTTTTGAACAGTAACTTACTAAAAACCGGGTAGTTTTTTGCACAAGAATATTAGAATTTTAACGCCTCTTACACAATTTCGCACATCTGTAGTAGCTAATTAATTCGAAATGGACAATTACATGATTCTTGTATTTAAAACATCGATTTTTAGGTTAAAAGATTTCATAAATTATTTTGCTCTTCTTGTGCAAGATAATAGTTTGAGTAATCTATTCAAAATTTTTAAAACCAAAAATCGCTAGTGTCAGAATTTAAAAAACGAATTCGAATAGATGGTAAGATGGCCTTAAGATTGTCGGTCAAGGTCGCCAACCCAATAAATTACTGGCAGTTACGAACGTCTTTTGCAGTGACCGATTGTTGCAGTTGTAGTTATTTTTAGCATAGATAATGATATTAGTTTTTCATTAATATTAATGTGAAAAAATACATTATTATTTTTTTAAATTTTAGATATAGTTTTTTTTTTCAGGGAATTTTGACATTGAAATGACAGTGTATCTTTATCTAATACTTTTCAGATTAGGTAGCCTATATTTATGGTTTTCTATAATCTCTTCAAGATTGATAATAATTATTAGTCAGTTATATATACTCGATTTATTGAAAAAGTTGTAATAATTGTTATATTTCTATAAATTGTATTTTAGTCTGTATTATCAATCATTGAATTGGCACAAGATCATTGGTTTGAAAACGAAGAAATGCTATTTAAAATTAATATTTTTTATCGTGTTGTTGATATTGTTACAGTACAACTTCACAAAAGGTTTGAAGGACTACATACAGTTGCAAATTTGTTCGCGTTTCTAACTCCAGCTAAAATAATTGAAATGGATGACGTGATTATAAAATGCACAAAAAAAGTTCAACAGCCATTTTCATCTGATTTTTCTGAATCGCTTCCTTTACAATTATTGCTCTGTGCAAAGACCCTCAAAAACAACTTAATAGCAATTTACAATACAAATGCGTAAAGCTAGTCTTTAGTCACGAGTGGGGCAGAGTTAAAACGTGAGTGAGCGAGCGTTTGAAGCCCCCGAGTGACTAAAGATGCTTTACGCATGTGTATCGTACAATATTTTTATCTACGATAGAATCTAGAAAACACGGTAAATATAAAACAAATATTTAAATGTAAATTAGGATTACTAGCAACCGGTCCTAATTTTGCGTGGTTAAAAATTTTAAAACACGTTACTGATGACAAAAACTAATGTTATTAAACAGCCATTTTACAAACTTAAAACTGACAACTAAAAGTCAATTTTACACACTGTCGCAGATATTAGAACTTAAAACAATACGCGATTTTGCTGAGCTATTGATTATAAAATATAACGTGAGTGACAGTTTTTCAGAAGTATGCTCCTTATTAATATTATTTTTGTAAATTCCCGTTTTCGTGGCATAAGCGGAATGTTAATTTTCAAAACTAAAATTAATAACAAACTATTTAAGAAACACAATGAGGCAAGAACGGTTATCTACTCTAGCCATACTTAGGTTGAGGCAGAGGAGGCTGGGAAAATTAAAGTGTCAAAATTAATTGATGATTTTGAGAATGCGAAAAGCAGAAAAAAACCATTTTAATTTTTTTAAATGTTTAATGTGTAACGAGAATGTTTAATGTGTTATGATTTTATTTATGTTTAAAATATAATATATATTTTTAAACTGTGGGTATACTGTTTTATTAATTTTTATCATACAGGTATATACTACTTTTTGCCTTGATAGGGTGGGGGCCCCTACCAACTTTAATAAGTTCAGCACTGAAATAAAATTGTACCCCCAGATATCTCTCTCCCTGGAACTTTTACATAGATACTGACTGTGAGGGTATCCCTTATGGCATAAGTAAGAGAGAACCGTCATCTGTGAAAATGATCAAAATCTTTAGTCGTTTTTGAGAAAAAAAGCTTTCTTTTTTCCATTTTTGGGTGTTTGGGTCTCCCCACACCAGATGGTGACACCAAAGTCTGGTACCATGCTTCCAAAGCTTTATAGAACATCTCCATAACATTTCAAGGAAATTTATCTCTAGAATTCGTCCCCCTCCCCCCAGAAATCCCCTCCAGTTACTGAGTATGGGGTATTATTTATGATTAAGAGGGAACTGTAGTCTGTGAAGATGATTTTTGGGAAATAAAATTGTCGTTTTTGGACATTTTTTGGAGTAGTTGGGCATCCTCGCACCAAACGGTGCATTGCAGCATAGAATATTTGAGTAGATATTGACTATGGGTATCACTTATGAATAAGAGGGAAATGTCTGTGAAAATGATCAAAATCATTAGAACCATTTTTTAGAAAAACATTTTTTGTCGTTTTTTTGACATTTCTTGGGGTATTTGGGTCTCCTGACAACAAACGCTCAAACGCAGTGAAATCAAAGTCTGTTGGCATCGTTCCGAAGCTTTATAGAACATCACTGTAACTGTAACTTTCACTGCTATGTGTGGAACTTATGTACATACCCGGAAATGAATTTTCTCCTAGTTATTTCGAAAGTCCTCGCCTCGCTTGATCAATTAAGGCAATACCTAAATAGAGACAGTTTTTTAAAAAGTAGGTCACTAAAGATTGTTTTATTAGTAAACCTTCGAAATTATTCTATTATAGAGTAGCTAGTCGTCCTTGTTGGCCAATGAGACACAATTTTTGGTTATATTATATAATTGGATAATTGCAATAATATTATAATTTATTAGCTCACATCAAATCCTTAGCCAGGAATAAAATTGGTAAAGTGGGCAGGAGGAACTTTTAGTCGGGCATAATCATTTTTGCACCTACTTTTTTATTACAAAAACTGAAGATCACACTTTCAAAGAAGTGACCCAATTACGGTTTTTATTGAATACAAATTCAAACAAAAGTAATTAATACAACCGTTGCCTTTTATATTTTTTATCATTATACTTTTTGAGAACTCATCTAAATAATTTTTTTAATCTTTTTCCAAAAGTCAGCCATTCTTTGGTGACCATGTAATAGCGCTGGGGACGATTGAAAAGTATCTTGAAAAGCATCTTTATCTTTAAGTATTGTGAATAGAACAATACCTTTTGCTGCCTGATAATTAGTAAAATAATACTTTACAATTAACAACTCGTCTTTGTTTGAGATATAATTTCCGCTGAAAAGCAGGAATATACACTTACCTACTTTAATCTTAATAACTATATATTATTGATGTTCTTATCTAGTATAGATAAATTTGCAGTTTTTCAAAATATTTTCACAGTCAAATTAGCTGCAATAAATTAATCATTTAGATTAAATCGTTCAAAATACCGGGTGTCTTAAAATGAATTACATCTAGTATGCTTTGAATTTCCCATAATTCAATACCAATAACAATCTAGGGCACATAAAAATTGACATGCAAACAAAATTCAAAACTTACTAGATGTAATTATTTTTAAGACAACACCCGGTACTTACTTAATCCATTTGCCTCTTGTACCGCCTAGCAGTGTTGAGGGGTAGTTTTCACCTATTCTCGCCATTTCTTTCTGTTGTGTGCTTATTCCTTGGCCTCAATCCAATTGCTTTCTTTACCTACAGTGGGCGATAGTGTCGTTGCAATTCTTGTACGGTCTTCCCTGGCACGCTTCCTCAGTACTTTACCAGTCCATACTCTTTTCAGGAATCTACTATCCTTCATCCTGATTAGATGCCCAGACTTCATTTTTAAGGTTAGATCACACTACTTCATTCCTGTTATGACTAGATTATTTTTTCTCCTTATCCCTATCCTGCAGTTCCAATTTATATTTGAGAATTTCAATTTTCTTTGTAAGCTATTTTTTCACTTCTTTCGATTTCTGCTCTCTCTCTTCGAGCTTCTGTCACAACGAAATTGCTCACTTATGATGAAATCTTTTGTCGTTTTGAATCAGAGTCATTGTTTGAATCAGTGGCAAGTACATTACGTAGTTACTTTGTTGAATAACAAGTTGAAGTTTTCTTCAGTTCTGATTTTCAAAAATTTTACGGTGCCTACATCACAATGCTATTTCTCCTAAACGATTAGTCATACTTTTGTCAACAGAGCTCACCAAGCTTAATAACTTCTGTGCTAAAACCAATGCAAAACAAAAATCCTTTTCGAACGATGGGTATGATTGACAAATAATTGTATTCCAATTTGATATTTGAGGATTAAGCCTTGCTTGCTTTAAACTAATTTTAAGTGTATTTTCGATTTTTTTCAAATCAAGGACTTGGAAAAAACATTTTTTATTCGGGTGAAGTACATCTTCCATTCTAAATACGGAAAAATATAATTAAGAAAAGTTATACAGAATGTAAAATTATGGTTTCATGGATAATAAATAACCGTGTTATGCACTTACTGTATTTTGTAATTTTGAGCAAAAAATAGTCTACACATTTTTTATTTGTAATTCACAAAGTGCAAGATATATTTCTGAAAATGTAACTTATAATTCAGATTAACAAATTGTACCTAATTGAGAAACTGTAACTTGTAATTCAGATTAGTAAATTGTAATTTATAAAATGTAAATTGTAATTCAGTAAGTGTAAATTGTAATTCAGAAAGTATAAATTGTAATTCTGATGAATAAATTGTAATTCAGAAAGTGTCAAAAGTAACTCGGATTGGTAAATTGTAATTCAGAAAGTGTAAATTGTAATTCAGATTAGTAAATTGTAATTCAGAAAGTGTCAAAAGTAACTCGGATTGGTAAATTGTAATTCAGAAAGTGTAAATTGTAATTCAGATTAGTAAATTGTCATTCAGAAAAGGTTAATTGTAAAACAGATTAGTAAATTGTAATTCAGAAAGTGTAACTTGTAATTCAAATTGGTAAATTGTAATTCAGAAAATGTTCTTATAATTCAGAAAGTGTAACTTGTATTTCAGATTAGTATTTTGTAGTTCAGAAAGTGTAAATTGTAATTTAGAAAGTGTTAGTTGTAATTCAGATTGGTAAATTGTAATTCAAAAAGTGTAACGTGTAATTCAGAATGGTAAATTGTAATTTAAAAAGTTTAACTTGTAATTCAGACTAGTAAATTGTAATTCAAACGAGAAATTGTTAACATTTTTCAATACGAAACATTTTTCGTAGAACCATTTATCAGACGACTAAGAATTATACCAAAGAAATTCCATGTGCGAATTTACCGAAAAGTCAATACGAGGCTCAATTACAAAGGCGAATCTATCAAAAGGATCGTGATGTGGATATTTCAGTAATCCAAAGATTAATGCCTCAGGTTCTAGTTAATGTGCGTCCTATAAAATATCATTGGCCCCTATCAGTAGTTTGGTTTCGTTTTTATAATTTCGAGTGATTTCCATAAATAGCAATATACCGTCCGATCTATAAAAAAAACCCCAGCTTATAGCCCTTTATTTAAAGATTTTCGACCCAATAAACTATATATACCGTGTGAATAATGTGAGACTCTACATTGGCAACTTTATTTTAACATTAATTAATTTACCTATGCTAGTAACAATTGTCAGTTTTGAAATTACAATAAAATAATCCAGTTTCAATTAATTTCTATAGTCACTGTGTTGTTATTTTGTTTACAAACACCATGGTGACATTAAGTATATTATTAAATGGTATACTTTTATTTAGATTTTGACGAGATTACAGTCAACTGTTTCGACTATCAATATTCAACTTTTTTATTTTAAATGGAACAAACGCCCTCTATATTTTTAGATATTTTTATAGGATTTTTAATTCTTTCTTTTGGTATAGGTAACATAAGTTAGGGTTTTCGCGGAAAATACTGCCAAAAAATTCTAAAAATGTATCAAATCTAGATTTCCATGGAAATTCATATCTATAAATCTTACAAAACAGAAGTAAACAAGGAACAATCTTTACTGATGATTGTTTTTATTAAGTCGATCATTAAACGAATGTAGTATATGTCAGATTTCGTTGTTAATAATGGCAGAAATTAACGAAAGAGTTGATATGCTACAGAGATTGATTATGAATGTTGTAAAAACAGTGCTCAGTGCTGAGAGAAATATTCCAAATGGAAGACAGGATCTATCTCTATTAGATTTTTTCCTCTGGAGTTATTTTAACGATCACATTTTCCTCACGGTGACCGATGATACTGAAGAGTTTAAAAACTGTGTAAGAGAGGCGGCTAACTATACTCCAGGTAATATGCTACTCCGCTCAGCGGAAAGTATAAAAGAAAGGTTTGAACACTGTATTGACAATAATGGACTACATAATTTTTTAAACTCCTTAAAGGATGTTCTTGTGTTCACATTCCCTGCTTTTGTTGGTAACTAGGTTTAATTATTTGTTTTTAAGGTTACATTCTTTTATAATGTCAATTTATAGCAATTTTCATTTTTGTTAAATAAATTATAATTGCTTATATTGGCAAAAATAGTGAACTAAATCATTTATTTATTATCGACTTAATAAAAACAGCAAAGATTGTTCTTTGTTTACTTCTGTTTTCTAAGATTTATAGATTTAAATTTGAATTTTCATAGAAATCTAGATTGATGCATTTTTAGAGTTTTTTGGCAGTATTTTCCGTGAAAACCCTAACTTATGTTATATCAAAAGAAAGAGAGTTAAAAATCCTATCAAAATATATAAAAATACACAGCGTGTTCCATTTAAAATAAAAAAGTTAAATATTGATAGTCGAAACGGTTGACTAAAATCCACAAACTAACATTGTCAAAATCTTGGTAAAAGTATACCATTTAATAATACATATAGTTTATTGGGTCCAAAATATTTAAGTAAAGGGGGTCTTTTTTGTAGATCAGACGGATAATAAATGTAAAAAAAATTAACAAACTTACACTTGGTGTAGAAATTTGTGCCAAAACTTTTCTTACATACGTTATTGTGTACAGAAGCAGTATAAATGATTGTAGGGGCAGAGTGCCTTGGAAAAATCAAATCCTTTGCCGTTTCATTGTAATTCTTTTAGTGCTATAAAGTTTACAGCACAAACTACTGACAGCCATTTTGACATGTTAGTACCTTTTACTAATTGCAGGAATAGATTTATTGTTTACGAAATATTTAACTTTTATAAAACTAAAATTATCAATTTGTGATGCATGTTATGTAACCTTTCGCACTTCTGCGTGTATAGAGTGCATACTGGATAGACATATCATACACACATACAATAGAGTGGCAAAAGCAAAAATACGGGAATCCCCAACGCACTATGGACCTAACTATAATAGTCATTCAGTATTTATTACAGTTAAAAAAATTCGGACTTGTTTTTAAAAAATAGTGAAGAATCAAATTTTTATTCCATTTAGGTTTAGTAATATATTATATCAATATTTTTCTTTAAATACACAATGCCTCCATGTAACTTATGAGCCAGTTGCTTACCTTCTAACTCGAAACATGGCTACCCATCTTTTGTCTGAAATCTTACGTAAGTACAGGGTTATTCATTATAAATTACCCACCCCTTATCATCGTTATTATTGCCTATAGAAAAAAAAGTTTTAAATAAAAGTTATGTGGTTATAACTGAATTTTGTTAAAATGCAATCAAAAGTACAGTGGCGTGCATAATTAAGGGGATACAAAAAAGTAATATAATTTTTTAAATGGAACACCCTGTATATTATTAAATTTTTGGAACGACCTTTTTTTCCTGATTTCAAAAATATACCATATGTTACCCTTACCTTATACCGTTTTTGAGTTATTAAACGTTGAATATCTTAGTTAAACTAGTTACTGTAAATAGGAATTATTAAAGTAAGCTATGAAAATGCAACTATTTTGTTTGATAAGTGACATTTCTTTAATGAAATAATAAAAATTAGTTATCATTTATTTATATTTAAATTTCCTGAATAAAACTTTGTTATATTTAATAATGTTAACTAGTTTAACTAAGATATTTGACGTTTAATAACTCAAAAACGGTATAAGGTAAGGGTAACATATGGTATATTTTTGAAATCAGGAAAGAAAGATCATTCCAAAAATTTAATAATATACAGGGTGTTCCATTTAAAAAAATATATTACTTTTTTGTATCCCCTTAATTATGCACGCCACTGTACTTTTGATAGCATTTTAACAAATTCAGTTATAACCACATAACTTTTATTTAAAACTTTTTTTTCTATAGGCAATAATAACGATGATAAGGGGTGGGTAATTTATAATGAATAACCCTGTACCTATCCAAAACAGGTTACCAGAGGTTTTACTGTAATTAAAAATCAAGTAATTGTGGGGATTTGACACTCGATTTATTACTAAATAATATTTTCAGGGGTTCGTTAACCAAACCATTTGGGGTTGACGTGACTCTTGAACACCGTCTATCTTTTTGCAGTTAAAAATTCGAAGATGACAACTAAGAGTAGGTGCACTAAATCTAGACATACGTTCAGTAATTTGTAGTAATACTCAATCGGTTTTATTAATGAACACCCTTTAGAACTGTTATTAAATTTAGACCAAGCTATGCTGACCTGCCAAGTCACAAGCCAAATTTCTACCATGACGTATTGTTTAAGCTTGTAATACATTTATTAACTATTAAAATTATTTGTTGCAGAGTTGGAGATATTGGCCTAATAGGTCTGGCTGTGATGGGCCAAAATCTGATTTTAAACATGGCTGACCACGGTTTCACCGTAGTAGCATACAACCGAACTGTTGAAAAAGTCCACCACTTCCTAGCCAACGAAGCAAAGGGCAAAAGTATAGTCGGGGCTGAATCCATTCAAGATCTAGCATCGAAACTAAAATCTCCCAGGAGAATTATGTTGCTGGTAAAAGCTGGTAGTGCCGTGGACAGCTTTATTGAACAAATTGTGCCTCACCTCGAAAAGGGTGACATCATCATAGATGGTGGTAACTCTGAGTATACTGACACCCAAAGGCGTTGTGCAGAGCTTGAAGCGAAAGGTTTACGTTTTATTGGAGCTGGAGTTTCTGGAGGAGAAGATGGGGCACGGTATGGGCCTAGTTTGATGCCTGGCGGACATGAGGCAGCATGGCAGCATATAAAGCCCATTTTTCAAGGCATATCAGCCAAGGCCGATGGACAACCATGTTGTGATTGGGTTGGAGCCGATGGAGCCGGGCATTTTGTTAAAATGGTGCACAATGGAATTGAGTACGGGGATATGCAGCTTATTGGGGAAATTTATCATCTCATGTTGGCCATTGGTTTAAATCAAGCAGAAATGGCCGATATATTTGAAGAATGGAACAAAGGGGAATTGGATAGCTTTTTGATTGAAATCACAACTAATATTTTAAGATACAAGGATGCAGATGGTAAGTAGTTAATTAATTAGGGATATAAATCGATCAATGTAAATATTATTGGACATTTTATATTACTTGCACTAAAAACTTAGTTTTTGAAATTGTTGCACACTTGCAAAAGTTACAATTAATTTATAATTTGCATAAAATTATTAACAATTTTATATGTTAGTTATTATAAATTACACGATAAACGTAAAGCAAAACAAAATTTTACTTGGTGAACATTTAAAGGTTTGAAAGTTATAAAACTACATATACAGGGTAATTTACAAGAAAGTACGAGCTTACCATTCTAAAATTAGGCAATATAAACTACATATCACAGGATACTGCGGTTACTAAATTATTATTTATGATTTATTTTATTACGAATCAGATGCCTGTTTAATATGTTTGGTATTTTATTCTACTCAATCTTTAGATAAGTGTCTAAATTTAAATATTTCAAATATCATAAAATAGTAAGTATAGCAATTTATTAATTTAGAAGATTTTCAAAATGACTTCCATTTTTCTTAACGGTCTTCTCATACAAGCTAGCACTTGTGGCACGAACAACCTGCAAGCTTCTTTAATCCTTTTTTTTTCAAATCCTCCACATTAACAATAGTAATTCAGTAGACTGCATCTTTAATTGCACCCTACCAAAGAAATCCATCAGAGTAAGACCAGCGCTGCGAGGAGGCCAGGAAAAAATGGAACCTATACCAATCCACTTGTTTACAAATATTTGATTTAAATACTGTCTTATATCCACATAGTGTTCAGTATGCTTGGCGTGTACTAGATCTTGCTTATAAAGTCAACATCACAACATTAAAATATCCCATAAAGTGTGTACACTTATCTATGCTGCTGATGATACCACACATTGTGTGTAGTGATGTAAATTACCTGGGTATTTATTTTTAGGGGTAAATACCCGATGTATTTACCCGGGTAAATACCCAAAATGGGTATTTAAACGGGTATTTATAGCCTCATTTACAAATATTATAAAGCTAATCTAACTAGTATAATTGATTGGTAAGTGAAGGTGCTCAATTTGAAATTTATAAAAATGTAGAATAAAAAAATAGCTGGACTGAGAACAGTTCCTGCCAAAATACCGATGGGCCATAATTATACAGCTTGCCTGCCAGACCGACACAAAACCTAACCTGCAAATCTCAAATTTGACATAGACTGACAATACACTTCAGTACTGCCAAACATATAACACATATCAAGGCCTGCTCAGAATCATTTTTTTTTATCTATTGGTACTTATGTTTGCAAACCCTGAAGTATATCAAACAGGCATCTCTGATTCATAATACCGTAAACAAAAATTTAGGTATTGCCGTATTTTCTGGTATGTAAAGTGCATTCAAATAAAACCGTTATCAAGTGGCCTTGTGCCAAACGGTAATTTTTGAAAGTCATGTCTTAACTTATTTTTTCCGCTGCTGATCATGTAAGTCAGTGATACAGCCTTAGTAACAAAACGTGTAAGTCGGTGATTATATGTATTTGTTTGTTGCTTTCCCTTGATAATGCAACTTAATATTATTATTTTTGTTTTTAATTCCGAGTGTTTACGTGATATGTGACACTCACAGGTAACACGACTCACAAAAATTAATCCTGGTCACAGGTGACAAACCAAACGATTTTTTTTTAAATCTAAGAAAATTTTGATAAGCAGCGAGAAAAATATAATAAGATAATTCGAAATGTATCGTCTCTTAACATTTTCGGCAGGCTTTCGCCTACCTCAAATGTTAATAGGTCCTTATATTCCTTGTTACTTAAATAGCTATTATGGATTGCGTATGCACACAACCTCACTTTGACAGCTGACAACTCAAGTGACTGAGCGTGTTGAATTCTGGGTAGAGCGATGTAATAATTTGCGTATACATAACCTCACTTTGACAACTGACAACTCAAGTGACTCAGTGCACTGAATTCTGGGTAGAGCGATGCAATAATCACCACCATGCCGTCATAAGATAAAATCTAGTTCAAACCCTCTCAATAACTCTTTTTGAACGCACGTTATTTTAGATTGCTTATTTTTGGAATGATAGACTCGTACTTTTTGTGAATGACCCTGTAGGTATTTATAGAAAGAATAAGAACTAAAAAATGTGTGTTCTCCAAAAATTGTCATATATAATCTCATAAGAGCATTAATTCTTACCGGAAATTTTTTTGAGTGCGTTCTAACAACGTCGTATTAATTTGCCCGAGCGGGACGCAAGGGCAAATTAGGACGTTGTTGAATGCACGAAAAATAATTTCCGGATATGAATTAATGCTCGAATGCAGATTCGGTAAGAAAATCGTAACGACACAAACCCTAAAAGGAAGTAATGTCTACCTACAAAAAATTTCCAAGAAATTTTGTTGTTGTCTTGGATACGGCTCGTGAACTAATTTTTCTATTGGTCATTAATGAGTGTCGTACGATTTTCACCATAATTAAAGCTATGATTATCAAAACTTTTAACTATCATGCCAACATTATCATTGTTTTACATAAGACATATATAGGGATTTACGTTAAACCGTCTCCCTTCATTTACTCTAAACATGATGGGTTATGATTGAATGTAAACACAAAAAGAATACGAACCATTATATTTATTATCATAATTGGTAAACATTTTGTAATTACGTAGACTACTAAATAAATACAATTTATCCGCAAATGTCATAAAAGTAACAACTTATATGTCTTTATTGACAAGGTAAAAGTGTCACTTTATCTGCCTAAGCAGATAAAATAGCGACTTTTACGTACTTTATCTGCCTAATCACACAAAATACAAAACTCAAACATTTCAGCGAAATGTTTACATCGTAACCATGGAAAAATTGTATTAGGTATTAGATTATTTTATTCATTTACTTG
Source organism: Agriotes lineatus (assembly GCA_940337035.1). Taxonomy (NCBI): domain Eukaryota; kingdom Metazoa; phylum Arthropoda; class Insecta; order Coleoptera; family Elateridae; genus Agriotes; species Agriotes lineatus. The sequence goes on from CALNHX010008907.1 coordinate 12,450, forward strand.
TTAATAATTAGTGTTACTCAATTTTTAATTTATCTGAATATGTTTGCGGATAAATACAATTTATATTGTTGCTAGGAAAATACCTCCTACCCAAAATTAGAGATGCAGCAGGCCAAAAAGGAACCGGAAAGTGGACAGCGATTTCAGCTTTAAATTATGGAGTGCCTGTTACTCTAATTGGAGAAGCAGTCTTCAGTCGTTGTTTATCAGCTCTCTTGACTGAACGACAAATTGCCAGTAAACAGCTACCAGGACCAAAGATTAATTACACAGGAAATAAAAAACAATTTGTCGAAGATCTTAAACAGGTTTGTTATATTTTGCTAATATCGTATTAATAAGTCTCATTCGTCAAAAGCTATGGATGGTTTATCCATTAGAGTTGCTGTTTATGCGTAATATCGAAATCTTAAATTATTAAGCTTGATTTTTTAAAGTTCCAAGAATGGTTTTATAATTGGCGCTTTCTCATTGAATAAGTGATGCAGTTATATAAATTTCATAATATTTCGCTGACTAGTTGTGCTGTAGGCTGTACTTACCCAATTTAGCTTCTGTATTTTTTATTCCTTAATGTAAAATTAAAATTAGGGGCGTCCAACACTTCCAAAGAAATATAACACAAGAACTTATCAAATGCCCAAAGAAAGGTTTCAAAACAGCTGCAATCGCTATCACATGGGAAAAGGATTGTCTAGATTAGGATGTATGATAACTGTTTGTCTATATTTTATTTCTTTTTTATGAATATTATGCTGGTATGGCACTGTCTACTAGAGCAGGAAAGTCAAAGCTTTTTAGGGCGAGGGCAACATTACTATTTTGAAAAAAATATGTGGGCAAAAACGTTCCAACAAAATCTAAGTTTTTACCTACTTCACTCAAATTGCTATGTTTTTAAGATTGCAGCTTAACGTTTTTGTTTTTTACGTAAATTGAAGATAAAAAGTAGATGACTACCTATATTAATAAGTAAAACTAATCAGACATTAATATTCATTTATTTTCTCAATAAATATTATAAGGAATTATACAGAACAGATAATGTAACATGTGTAATAGGTGTGTACCAGTTAATGTAATGTTGTAATTAGACTAGTTTGGTGCTGCTTATAAGTGAAAGATATTTTAAATGGTCGTCGCTTAGGTTTGAATGATGCTGTGATTTTCTGTACTTAATTTTTGAAAATTGCTTTACACAGACATACGTCTGCCCAAATACTGAAATACAGCCACGAGCAGTTTTTCAAATTGTTGTAGTTGTCTGGAAGAGAACCATAAAATTCTATTTTCAGACCTGTTACCTCCATTTCTAGATCGAGGAGTAAATTTGCGTGACAATTAAAGGAATTTAAATAAAATACTCATTTTATATGTAAAACGCTCTTAAAATTTCATTTTTATGTATTATAAATATATGGATAGTAGAAGTCATAAGAAGTATTGTGTACAAGTGTAGATACTTAATGAGTCTTTATCATAGGTAATGCTTAATATTTTTTTATTCGAGATTGTGGGGCATATCCACTGAACTGTATTATTAAATCGAACGGCAATCCTGTACTTTTGACATGATACAAATTGAATCTGCACAGGGGTGTCGGACGCATGCGCAATTTGATTTACAAATCCGCAGAATTTAAACTTTGTAGTATTTGAGATTGTCTTGCTGCTAAATGACGCACGTACACCACTAAACTTATTAGTGTTCCTGTATATGTTTGCTAAGAGTTTGACAAACAGACCGATTTGACGTATATTTTTGATTCAAATTAGATAACAAATAGGTTATGTATCACCCTATTTTCCAAATTCTTGTATTATTTAATATGTAATAAAATTAAGTGGTTTACGTGTTATCAGATTTTCTAAAAAATTTAGTGTGGTATCACCGTTCAAACCTGTACTTTCTTTATTGGATAATTTCGGAGAATTCCACGGTCACTGCCATAATGTAATGAACGACTTCTGCGATTGAATCGTGCCATAGTTGAGATAAAAGAACTCAACTTTCGCCCACCTTCATAAGGGTAGAAGCTAAAGAGCAAGGTAACTCAACGTATAAACCATCCCAGAGGCAAAACTTATCTACATACGACTTGTACCCCTTGCCTTTTCAGCAAAAATATCGCATCTTTTGATGTCTGGAGGTTTGAATTTATTTTTACCTCTACTACCAATTCGAATTTCGAATATTGTACTTGTATTTACATTGTACGAACCTACAAGCGTGAGTTTTGAGTTAGTATTTGTTTTTTCATCGTTGATATTTTTATTAATTACATTGTTTGATTGCAATTTACAGCAATTTCTTCAAAAAATACGGGATTCAGTATTTGCAATTCCTATCTTTCGTATAAAGGACATGCTTCCAATTTAAAACGCGAAAAAATTCAAAATAAATTTAGGTTCTGTCATTTTCGCACACTGCTGGTTGAGAGATAAACAGTCTGAACTGCGCAAACAGTGAGTGAGTGTTGACCTTATTATTTTCGTCAAATGTGTACATATTTTAATGCACAAGTCGTATGAGTTGCTCTTCCATTTAATAATGCAGTTCAGTGGCCGTATCCACTCAGTTTTGTCATAGTTTGGAGATCTGAATACTAAGCAACTTTTTTCTACAATCGAGTCAAAGTGACAACTTTTTGCAGTTTCTAGTGTCAAAAGTGACGTTTGTAGCACTCTTAATATTAGCGCGTGAAATACGTCTTATTCGCACGTTGCCATTGGTGGCGTATTTTAATATTATATTAAAACAGGCACTGCTGTAAATTTGATTGTCAACATAACCTAAAATGTCTAACACAATGTGACGGAAAAAGTGTCACTGAACTAAGTCTTTATATTTCTGTTACGATCGTAGACAAAATAGCGTATGATACACGTGTATGCCATTAAAGCACTAGCAACGTTAAAAGCACTCCGCTTTACGTCGTGCTCTTAAACTCATCGCACGTGCTTTAAAGGCGTACTTATACACTAGTATCATAATATACTATTTAACATTTGGAATCTCATTTTTAATGGTAAGTGCAAAATGTCACTGAAAGAATTCAGTGATTGATTAAATTCGAAGTGAATTATTTAATGTGTTAAATACATACACAAGCCCTTTCAATTGATGATTATGTAGAAAATAAATTTAAATTTTCCAAATACTTTTGGTGCAGTTAAAGGCAAGATATATAGGTTGTCTGAAATCCGTTTTGAACATAGGAAATTAATGAGTGCGACAAGGAAAACATAAACAAAATGAGTAGCAGGACAAAGACAGAACGTAATCATGGCTAGCTACATTTTTAAACTAAAATTAAGTTAATGAAACAAACAAACACTTCTGTCAAATATTTTAGCTGTTGTTAAGTATAAAGTGAGGTTTAAATATACTATTGTTTACTATTCACATAATTATTTTAATTATTTAAACCTGACTTTATACTCTTGATGACAGATAAAATATTTGACAGAAGTGTTTTTGTTTCATTGACTTAATTTTAATTTAAAAATTTAGCTAGCCATGATTACGTTCTATCTTTGTCCTGCTACTCATTTTGTTTATGTCTTCCTTGTCGCACTCATTAATTTCCTATGTTTAAAACGGATTTCGGACAATCTGTATAATATTTACAATATTTTTTAATATAACATTTCAAACAAATTTTGTAAGGTTTTAATGCATGTCAAATACATGTTCATTAAAAATGTCCAAATTGGGACTGTGGAAATTCAAACGTATGAATAATATGTTGGTGGCACTGTAAGTCTATGTCAAATTCGAGGTTAGCAGGTTAGGTTTTGTGTCAGTTTTGACACAGACTGACAGAAACCTAACCTGATAACCTCGAATTTGACATAAAACTATGGACTTTTTTAATAAACATGTAGAATGCAGTCATCATAATTTTGGGTTACTTGGAATTTACGTGAAAGTAAGAATTTTCAGTATATTTTTTAATATGTCGATAGAACTCTGCTTCGCGGAGATACTCACTAAAAAATGTTGTAATAATTCACTATTAATTTTTGTGCAACATGGAAAAACAAGCTAGATCATTTAGGAAGCTGCTCAAAATCAACTCTTGTTTACTGCGTGACAATAAGCAAGCCTTTTCATAAAATGTTTTAAATTTTATACAAGAGGGTGTAAAAATGCCACATATTTTAAAACCACTTCAGTTTATATTCTTTTCCAATATTTGATGGCTTGAATTAGTATAAACTCTAATTAACATATTTTCTGCATGTAAAACATGCTGCTACAGAAAGTTTTTCTAAATTAAAAGTTATTTTATGTTATTACTGCTTATTTAAAACAGTTCTTACATATGGCTATTTTTTTGTAGGCTTTATATGCAAGTAAAATCGTATCCTATGCGCAAGGCTTCATGTTGCTGCGTGAAGCTGCCGTTGTACACAAGTGGACCTTGGACTATGGATCAATAGCGTTGATGTGGAGAGGTGGCTGTATCATTCGCTCAGTGTTCCTCGGACAAATCAAGAAGGCTTTTGACAAGGATCCCAACCTCAGTTCGCTTCTCCTCGCCCCATTTTTCGTGGATGCTATCAATAAAGCTCAAAATGGATGGCGAAATGTAGCCACAACAGCCATTAACTTAGGCAAGTTTATCCAAATTTCTCAGTTACGAATGTTTCTAACAACACATTTTCTCTTGGGCTAAGAGTAACAATGATATGTAACTTGGTGAATGTTTTAGGCATTCCAACACCTGCTTTAAGCACCGCACTGGCATTTTACGATGGATATAGGTCAGAGCGACTCCCGGCCAACCTTTTACAAGCCCAACGAGATTACTTCGGAGCCCACACCTACGAACTGCTAGGGAAAGAAGGCAAATTTGTCCATACCAACTGGACAGGGCATGGAGGAAACGTCTCTGCCAGCACCTATGATGCATAGATTTACACACTGCTGTGGTTTTATAAACACTATTATATATATGTTTAAGTTTGTAATGTACTAAGAATTTTATAGAAACACGAGATCAAAATATATGCAGTATTTATTTCAATCTGTCTTATTGCTAACAATAATAAAAAGGAAGATCTACTATGTATACAATGTGTATAAACAAAATTACAATCTGAGTTATTTTGTAAATGCAGTTGCAACTATTTAAACCTGTGATTTTTATACAAAATATGGAATTGTATTGTGGATGTATATAATTAACAGTTACACTATTATTACAAATAAAAATATACTTAGGTACTACAAATTAGATAATATTTTAATAACAAAATTGGCACAAAATTTAACAATAGTACAAAAAGTAACAAAAATGCAGCCTCCACCAACAATAAAAGAAGATAAAAACCATGACCAAAAATGGCAATGCTTAATAAAACTATAAAATGTTAAAGATTTAAAAATTCACCTTTGGTATAGGTATTTGAATATATCTAATTATTGTGATCTTTAACCTCAAATATCTGTTCAAAGTATTGCTTACAAAAAATCAAAAACCTTAAAAAAGCACCTCATTAAATGCCATCACATTTACCCCCAACAGTTGTCATACAATTTAAAAACTTAAGCTTTTGCCACTTTTCGTACCATGTAGTTCAAAATGCCGCCATGACGATAGTAGGTCAAATCGACTTCTGTATCAAATCTAAGGAGAACTTCAAAGCTTTTACCCGAGTCTGTGCTGACTCGTATGTGCTGACCAGGCTTCAAATCTGCAGGCAAATCGATGTTGTATTGTTCGCGTCCATTTAGCCCAAGTGTTTCAGCATTTTGATCAGGTAGGAACTGTAAAGGCACTATACCCATGCCCACTAGGTTGGAACGGTGGATTCTTTCGAATGATTCGGCAATTACAGCACGAATTCCCTAAGACACATAAACAATTATATGAAAAACAGATGTGTCAATAGTTGAAGTGTTAGTTGATAAGGTATGTTCACTATAAACTGGCACTATGTTCAAGTCAATTCAAGTAGGTTGTGACCAAATGAATTTAGAAAACAAATAGCACCAGCTATCAGTAGTCCAAAGATGTTTGTACAGCAAAGTAGGCCATGATCATATTTGATTTCACTGAATTGGCAATATGTGGAAAGAAGTAATTGTCAAACATACAGTTAGGTTATATTTTAAAAGACAAGTAAACAGCAACGGTGGGTAGAGGGATTTCGTTTGTGCAGTGACTAACGTCATATGACAGATTCTTTGTGTTTTAAAGTGTGAAAATTCCTATTGCTGTTGATTTTATTGATTCTGTTATTTGGTTATTGCTATTGTTATTGTTGCTATTTTGTGTGTGTTATTAATTCTGTTTTGAAATGCACCATACCACAATGTTGAGTACGCCTCTGATTTATTGTGTCATTTAGCTTAAATAAGATTAACAATTTAATGTCAATATGATAGATGTCAAAAATGTTACCAATACGAAACTTGGAAATTACTAGATTCTAACATTAGTTTCTATTTTCACCACGCTTCAATCTGGATTCTGTAAGCTGTATGCACACTTACTGTTGAAAATGATTTTCAAGTTGATTAAATCTATATATACACAGTGGCCCAAAAAAAACGGTACAAAGTGTAAATACTTATATTTCCAATAATAATTAGTGAATTCAAATATTTCTTGGAAAAACAAAATGCTTACACTTTAGAGAAAAGCGCGAGAGAATCAATATACTAGAAGGAATAATTGACGCACAGAAAAAGCAAAGGAAGAAAAACAAAATAATAATAAAAAGACTAGCATCAGATAGCGATCATAATATAAAGGAGAAGGTAGAAGAATTTCTATCAAAGGAAGTGGGAGTCACAGTGGGTGTAATGGAAGCATTTAAAATAGGCAAGAACGAAGGAAGAAAAGTAATTATAGCAAAAATTCAAACATGCGAACAGATATAATGGTAAATAAGAAAAAAATGAAGGGGAGAAAAATAATTATTGATAATGATCCGACAAGAAAAGAAATGAACATCCAAAATAAATTAAGGAAAACGAAAGAGTAGGAAATAAAACTAAATTGGGCTATCAAAAGATAACAATAAATAATAAAATGTATGTGTGGAATCATAAGGGCCATCAGCTCGAGCATAAAGACGAAAGGCAAGCAAAAAATTATTAAATATAGACCAGGACGGAGCGACGAAGACGACAACGGCAGGGAAACAGACTACGACTGCAGGGATACAAGAGAAATTAGCAACAAGTTAGAAACAAAGAACAACAACAGTGGAGGCAAAATTCCGGAAAAAACAAGAGGAAAAGAAGCGTAAAAAAAGAAAGACATAATAAATTAGGGTACTTGGAATATAAAGACAATGCGAAACACAGGGAAAATGAGAGAGATTGCAAAAGAAATGAAGAGAAAAAAAAATTAAAAAAGAATACATTCTTCTACGGAGGTGAAACTAAACCAGGGAAAAATGGTACAGCCTTCATGGTGAGCTACAAAATGAGGGATCAAGTTATAAATTTCAAAGTGAATGTGTATACGCCGACAGAAGTAGTTAGGGAAGAAGAAAAAGAACAATTCTACGAACAGCTGCACAAGACGTTTGAAAGTATCCTGAAAAATGATATCAAATTAATTACAGGAGATCTCAATGAACAAATCGATAAGGAGGAGGTCAAGCAGGCAAAGAAACAATATATAACAAAACAAACGACAATGGGAAGAGGCTGTGCAACCTAGCAACAAGCACCGGCTCCTACATAGTAAGCACTAAATTCAAATATAAAAAAGAGCACAAAATAACGTGAATGTGACCAGGAACAACAAAAGGCAACCAAATTGACCACTGCTTAATAACAAAAAACTGACTAAGAATGAATGACGCTAGAACACACAGAGGAGCAAATGTAGATACGGACCATTTGTTAGTTAGTACAAAAATAAAAATGAAAATCATAAGGGGAATAACCACTAGAAAAAAAAGAAAGCTATGGACAGAAGCAAAAAAGCAAAACCAAGGATTGGTATGATGAAGAATGCTAAAACAAAATTAAAGATAAAAATCGCACAAGAAATAAGTGGATAGCAACAGGGAAAGAGGAAGAACAGACAATATACAAAAAAAAAATAAAAAAGAGGCGGATACATGCTGAAAAAGAAAAAAAGAACAATGAATCAAGGAAATAATGAAAAATTTAGAAGAAAACAGATAGGAAATTATTCCAACATATAAAGAAACAAAACAAGGAGAATAAGGCAGTAGCAAAAATTAGCAAACCTTTTTAAAGAAACCGAAAACTCAGAAGAGATTGAAGAACCTAGGGGAAATAGTGACGAAGAAGAACAACCAACATATGAAGAGTTTAACGCAACCATAAAACAACTTAAAAATGGGAAAGCAGCAGGCCCAGACATGATAGTAAAGAGTGGAGCAGAAAAATTACTAAAGAAAATATACAACCTACTTATTCAGATTTGGAAGAAAGAACAAATGCCTAAGAATGGAATAGGGGACTGGTATTACCAATCCACAAAAAAGGTGACCAAAACAAATGCCATAACTACAGGGGAATAACCCTCCTAAACGCAGTATATAAAATCTTAACATCACTAATAAGCTTCTATCAATTGTTGGTTACCGCTGTATTATTCAAAGTATTAAAATGTGAAAAAACAGGACATTGCATGTCATATTTCTTCGTTTTTTTCACATTTTAATCACTAATAAGGAAAAAAATAACAAAATACACCGAAGAGAGGATGGGAGAATACCAATACAGTTTCAAAAAAGGGAAATTGACAAGTGAGATCATACACATAATGACACAACTAATTGAAAAAAGCTACGAACACGGAATAGACCTGTGTATATACTATTGGTGGACTTTAGACAGGCTTTTGACAATGTAAACAGACAGAAAATAATAGAGGACTTGAGTGAAATGGAAATACCTGCAAAATTTATCAGATTAACAAAAATGACAATAGAAAAACTTCAGGGTTCGAATAATAACGACGAAAGGAGACACAAACGAAATCAGTATAACTAAAGGAGTAACACAAGGTGACACGTCAACAGTACTGTTTAATGTGGCTTTAGATGCAACTATCAAAACAATAGAAGTGGGAAAACTAATTACAACAAACAGGACACAGATAATAGGATATGCGGATGACCTGGCTCTGATCACAAGAGAAAGAAGAGATCTAGATAAGCTGCTAACAGATTTAGCAGGGAAGCAAAAGCGAAAGGTTTAGAGATAAACATGGAAAAAACAAAGTACATGATAGTAAGCAGAAAGAACACCGAAAGCATAAAACAAATAAACATATAGCCTATAACTTTGATAAAGTGGAGAATTTCAAATATTAGGGTGTAACGATAAACGAAAAAAACAATCGAGCATCAAAGATAACATAGAGAATTAAAGCAGGAAACAGACCATACTGGAAACTGGAAATATCACAAACTTCTAAAAGACAAGAACCTGAGTATAAACACCAAACATAGAATAGTATACAGGGTGTTCCTTAATGATATGCGAATATTTAAGGGTGTGAATCTACATGAAAAATTAATGATAGTTTGCTTTATAAACTATGGTTCAAAAATGTTCAGTTACGAAAATACGGGGTGTTAAAGTTTTAGGAAAAGAATAGAAATTAATTAATATTTCAGTGATATTTAGTACGTAGCGACAGTTAATACAGGTGCATATTTTTCAATACAAAAGTAATTTTCAGCTTTAACGGTGGCGTGCGTACGGGCAGTGACTTCGATATTTTTGAAAAAAAAAATGGTACGCCAATGGTTTTTTCTAAAATAAAAAATATTTTTGAATTCACCGTTTAATTTGAAACATAAGAGCTCTCTTGAGTTGTTTTCCTTTGATGCGCCATTTTTGAGTAAAAAAAAAAACTTGTGTAATTATTATTAACTTAATAGAAAAAATTAAACACATTACAGGTTGGCATCTAAGTGGAGCGATTATTACAAAATTGTTGAAAATGGCCCCCTTCACCTAATATGCATGCTTCCGCCCTCCTTCTCATGGAATTGCGCACTCGTTGAAATATCCCCGTAATATTTTTTATTCTATCACATGCTGCAACTATTCTTTCTCTTAATTCCTCTGCAGTGATAGATAGATAGATAGATAGTTTTATTAACCATTACAGAAATACCCATATACATGGCAAGTCAAAACAACAAATAATTCTTCTTTATGAAATAAAGTTAACAAGATTATGATTGAAACAGTTTACAATTATTATTACCGATCAACTTTATATGTTTACACCTATTTAAAAACTATATTGAACAATTTTGAAATACATTAAATACATATTTCATCTTCTAAGTATTCGTCGACATCATAGTAGGCCTTCCCCAACAAAAGGGCTTTAACTTTGTGGCAGAAAGGACTGTGTCGTAGGAGTCGTACTTCTATAGGTAATTTATTATACAGTTTCACTGCATGGTAGTTGGTGCCCTGTTGTGAGGCTACAATTCGATGTAGAGGGATCACAAGGTCTTCTTTTTTTCTGGTATCATACCCATGAACATCATCATTTCTAGTGAAAAGATACGCATTTTCATGAACATATTTAACGCAATTAAATATATATAATGCACTCAGGGTAAGTATTTTTTGTTCTATGAATAGATTTCTACAGTGGGCCCTGTATTCTGCTCTGCATAATATTCTAATGGCACTCTTCTGTTTCCGGAATATGCTATGGACGCCGTTGGAGTTGCCCCAAATGATTAGACCATAGGTCAATGTACTCTGAAAAAGTGCAAAGTACGCTTCCCTAGCCGCCTGGTAGTTGGCAATTTTCATAAGCCTCCTTAGGGTATATAGGACAGAGGCTAGTTTACCATTTAATGTATCTATTTGTTTGTGAAATTTCAGGTCAGTCTCCAGAACAATTCCAAGGAATGTCACATTACTTATGTTATTTTGCGGCCTAGTATCGAAAGTTAGTGTACTTGTTTTGTTTACGTTGAGCTTGAGAGTATTTGCATTGAACCATGCTTCAGCTTGTTTTAGGGTGTCGAGCGTCTTGATATCCGCATCGGTTTTAGTTTTTGCAACATTAAGGAAGTTTGTGTCATCGGCGAATAAGCTTATGCTGTCTGCTGTAACATTTAGTGGTAGGTCGTTTACATAAACTATGAACAAAATTGGCCCCAGGATAGATCCTTGCGGAACACCACAGGAAATTGCACCCCAGTTCGATGATTTTCCATCTACGAACTCTCTCTGTGTTCTGTTCTGCAGATATGAGGACATGAGGTTAAGTGCGACTCCTCTTATACCATAGTGTTTTAATTTGCTTAATAGGGTCTTATTGTTAACGCTATCGAAGGCTTTGCTTAGGTCACAGCACGCTATCTGCGCTGTTTGTTTGTTGTCAAAAGCTTCAGCAACTTTTTCTACGATATCACAGTTTACTTCTGTGATTTTCCTCATTTTGGTTAAGATGTTTTTTGTTTCAGGCTGTCCATTTTTGCTGTTATATACCAAAATTTGAGCCTTGTGGTCAGATAAGTGGGGGTCTACAACACAAGATGGTAGGTCTTCGAGGCTGCCGTTGTGGAAGATATTATCAATACAAGTAGCACACGTATTACTTACTCTAGAGGGTTCTTTGAAAGCTGGATGATACCCATACTCTTGAAATGTGTTTAAGAAGTCTTTAGTGTTTGAATTTTCTTCCAAGATATTTATGTTAAAATCACCACATATAAATACGTTTTTAAGTGTTGGAAATAAGTTTTGAATTTTTTCTAAGGCGCTTCTCATTTTTTCCATAAATATTTGTGATGAAGCTTGGGGTGCTTTGTATACGGCTACTACAACAATATTTGGCTTTTTTATTTCAATAGCAGCAATTTCAAAATTTAATTCTTCAGAGAGGTAATTTATTTCTTCCAATTTTTTGCTTTGCAAATTAGATTTTGTTAAGATCACAACTCCTTCATGACTACTGTTTCTGCGTGAGAAAAAGTCAGCCAAGGAGTAACCCTCTATATTCACACATTCTATAGTGTTTGTTTGTAGCCAATGCTCGGTGATACAGGCTACGTCAATGTTGTGCCCGGTTAAAGAAAGTTGAAGGTGCTCTATTTTGCTACTCAGCGACTGCACATTATAATTAAGTATTTTTATGTTCCGTCGATTTGGGGATATCTTGAAGTGACTGTCTGTGGGATTTTGGGACTTTTTAGTACTGTTGATGGTTTTGTTGGTTTCGAAAAAAAATATACGGTGAAACCATAATTCCTTCTGGCCAATTTTCTGATTTAGTAAGTTCAGTTTTAAATTTATGATCAGTTCCTACCTTAAAACAGCTGTTTCTACCTTTGGTATTTAATTTTTGCACTGATATTTCTGCCTTGTCGACAATAATTTCCTGTATATGTTCTTTAATATCTTCTTCTGTAAATTCTGGTTTTACTCGACTCACAAACAACCATGTTTGTCGTGGAGCGCCTTGAATTTTGAAACTTGTTGTTCCATTTCCTAATATTCTTTTAGTATTTCGTACTGCTCTTTTATTTACTACTTCCGTCCACGTAGGTGCTGATGTTTCCACTTCTGTTGGAGGACTATTTAAATTTATTGTATTAGACAACTTTTGTGCAGACTGAGCCTGCATTACAGCTGTTGCAACATCTTGCTTTGATATACCACTCGCTTCTGGAAATTTCTTTTCTTGATTTATTGTTTTATTAACAGGTTCTTGTTTTCCTTTATTGATATTTGTATTTGTTAACTGCTGCGGAATTTGATTTGGCGTCAAATGTTTATCATTTGTTGCCGTTTTTTCCGACACTTGTGTTTTTTGATTCTGTTCTAATGTTTTCATTTTGTCTTTCAACAGCTTATTATTTTCATACAATAGATTGTTTTTGTCCTCTAATTCCTTTATAATTCTACGCAAAAGCATAATTTCACTGTAAGTGTTTTCTTCAGTTTTTGATTTTGACATAACCTCATCGTTTTGCTGACAAAGTTTATGGCGAGTTTTAAGACACGCCGGATGGAACGATTCCCCACATTTTGGGCAATCCTCACTCGTGACGACGGGTTTACTGCAGTAGGAGCAGATTTTCGATTGATTTGATAAATTTTGATCAGTTTTCTGGGAGCTTGTTCCAGTGAACTTATTTTCGCCCGCCATTTTTAAACTTATTTTAATGTTAGTGTTAATGGGACTTGTGTACACTAGTGTCTTACGATGGATCCAGAAACGAAATCTAAGTTGTTCAGGTCGGGGGACCTTGATGGCCATTCTTATGGGCCACCGCAGCCAATCCAACGATTTGGATAAACAGTTTGTAAATAATTGCAAACCACTACACTGAAATGTGCTGGTGCACCATCGTGCATGTACCACATATAGTTTCTTATTGCTATCGGAACAACCTCAAGCAGCAAAGGTAGTTGTTCTTGAAGGAAATTGGGGTAAGATTGTCCGTCAAATCTTCCCGGCAAGAAGAATGGGCCAATAAAGTGGTTACCAATAATTCCTGCCCAAACGTTAATCGAAAATTGGCGATGGAAATGGGTTTCGGTTATGGCATAGGGATTTTGTTCCGCCCACAAATCATTGTTGTGGAAATTCTGAACGGCATTTCTTGAAAAATTAGCTTCGTCCGTGAACAGAATGTGTGTTTCAAATTGCGGATTTTGTGCAATATTATGAAGATACCACTGACAGAAGATCACACGCCTTGGAAAATCTCCGGGACGTAATGCCTGTACTCTTAAAATATGGTACGGATATAACAAAAAATCCACTAAAATTCTCCAAACTATTTGATGGCAAATATTCAAGTTTTTAGCGATCTTCCTCGTACTCATTTCAGGATGCTCTTCGACTTCGTGCAGCACCACTTCCTCAATTTCAGGTGTTCTCACATTTAGAAGTCTACCTTCAGATGTACCTCTTCGGACACTATCAGTTCAACAAGACGACGATGAATATGGCGTACCATTTTTTTCTTCAAAAATATCGAAGTCACTGCCCGTACGCACGGGACTGATACAGCTCAAAATTATTTTTGTATTGAAAAATATGCACGTTTATTAACTGTCGCTAAATATCACTGAAATACCTCAAGCGGTTTCGAAAATATTAATTAATTTCCATTTTTTTCCTAAAACTTTAACACCCTGTATTTTCGTAACGGAACATTTTTGGACCATAGTTTATCAAGCAAACTATCATTAATTTTTCATGTAGATTTACACCCTTAAATATTCGCATATCATTAAGAAACACTCTCTATAAAGCAGTCATAAGGCAACTATGACCTACGGAGCAGAGACAATGACGCTAACAAACAAGGAGGAAGAAGCCTTAAGAATCATGGAAAAGAAAATACTAAAAATTTTTGGACCAATTAGAACAGGAGGAAGACTTAAGGAAGCTGATGAACCATGAGATCAGCCAAAAGATAAAGAAAAAAGATATGGTGAAATATATACAAAAGCACAGCGGCTAAAGCGGTATGGACATATACAGAGAAGGCAACCGGGATCAATAATACGAAGAATAACAGGTTGGAGACCAGACATAGGAAGACCAAGAGGAAGACGCAAGACAAGGTAGGACGAGCAAGTGCACGCAGATACAAGAAACCTAAAGATAACAGACTGGAGAGGAGATAAAAGATAAGAAGTGGTATAAAATAACAAAGGAGGCAAAACCACACGACCAACTATAACGAGGATATACAAGAAAACTGCAGAGTGATTCACTGCAATAAACAAGTCCACAGAGCTTAACCAAGCAGTCACCATTCCGCCAGGAATGAATAGCCTATTTATATAATTCAGCACAACTTTCTTACTATTAGTTGATAGCTTACTATGACCACTTGGACACTCAATTTCACTTTTAATTAGTATAAATAGTGTTGCTACGGTTTTTTAAAGACGACCTTTTTGCCATTTTGTCACAAAAAAATTGGTAAGCTGCATTATAATTTAAAATTTAAATATTATCTGAAAGGCAAATAAACAATGGATAAAAATATTTTTTTAAAAATGAACTAAGCGTTGAAAATAATTTTTTCTACGACCACTACTAAAAGTAGGCCTTTTAGCGCTAGCTTGTTTCACTAAAAGTGACGTTTTATAATTTAGCGTGTTTAAACAGATCAGCTGTTTACTTTTAGCGCATGTGTTATAAAGCGAAGTGAGGTTATAAAACTACAATTTCGAACTGGAAGTGAAGTTGTAAAGTTATTCTAGTTGCTTCTTGCGTTAGAGGTAAAGTGTTTTTTAAATAATTAAAGCGTTATGTAATGAATAAAGTCAGATGTGTACTATTAAAATTATCTTTGATAACTTACTTTGACAGTACTGGCTTCACAAACATTCACCTGCGCACAAGGCCTACTGTATATTATGACATAAATTATAACTCGTAGATGCAAACCTTTGTTAAAACGACATTTATGGATTATATATTACAGCACTTCAGGCCTCTAGGGCCCATGGCTTGGTACAATACATAAAGTATTTTTACATAAATTTAAACAAATGTCGATTAATCGGGTAAATTAACAAAAGTAATCACTCTGTGGTACTTAAGATATTTGATCCAATATCTACTAATTAAACACAAATTAACACTAAATTATTTGTAATTCTAATTGAACAGTACATACCAAATATATCATTGATTTTAATTGTCACTGGAATTATTGAAAAATGGCATTTCCTTTCCCAAAAGTTGTCGCCAATCTGACAAGACTGGATATGGAAGTAAAACTTGGTTACACGATGAACTTCATGTGGATTACACACAAAAATAAAATCAGTTACTATAACCTTTATCACTGTCTATTTCACATCCAATATCCACTTTGTAAATCGGCGGCTGGCCAGGTGTGGTGGTAATACATATTAACACTTGGGTATCCTTTGGAAAATTAATGTTTTAGTACACTATATTTATATATAATTCGGCACTACAGCCCAAGTAGGCTCATGGCTTGGTTCACTATCACTTTCCACGTTTTTCTATCCTGCGTCTTTATCTTCCAATTACTAATGTTGGTTAGTTGTATGTCTTTCATTACTTCCTCTTGCCATCTTGCCCTGGGCCTTCTTCTTCTTTTTTTCCCTCCAATTCTGCTTTCTAGGAGTCTTTTTGGTACTCTATCATTATGCATTCTTGATATATGGCCTATCCATCTTAGTCTTTGTCCTTTCACTATTCCGACTATATTTGGCTCTTTATACAGGTCTTGTAATTCGCGATTAGTTCTTCTTTCCCATACGTTATTTACTTTTTTTCCTCCATATACCTTCCTAAGTATTTTCCTTTCCCATACTTCCAGCATTTTTTGTTCTGCCGTGCCCACTGTCCACACTTCACATGCGTATGTCGCTACTGGCCTTACGATGGTTTTATACATTTTCAATTTCAGTCCTCTTGATATGTTTTTGTTGTGCATGAATCTCTTGAGTGCATGGATACATCGATTTCCTGCTAAGAGCCTCTTCTGGATTTCTTTACCAGTGCCCGGCGTTCTATAAAATTCTGTTCCTAGATAAGTGTATTGTTCTACTTCCTTGAAGGTTTATGTTTTTCCATTATATGTTGTTATACTTAATTTCCCTGAATTGTTGTAATCTTGGTCTGTCCATGTCATATGGTTTGTTTTGTTATCATTTATAATTAGTCCCATTTTTTGGGCTTCTTCTTGTAATTTTTGGGTTACAATTTTTAGTTCTGTCATGCTTCGTGCTAGAATTACCAGGTCATCCGCAAATGCGAGACATTGGTGCTTGTTGTGGTATAGTAAGCCTGCCCTATTTAACCCTGCTCTTCTTCTAATGTACTCTAATGCGCAGTTGAAAAGTATAGAGGATAGGGGGTCCCCTTGTCTTAGTTCCTCGCTTACCTTGAATTTTCCAGATATGTTATTCCCCATTCGCACCATGTTATCTGTTTCTTTTAAGGTTAGTTTTATTAGATTTAAAAGTTTTCCATATATTCCTAGTTCCTCTAACGCCTTATATAGTTCTTTTCTGTTTACTCTGTCGAATGCTTGTTTGAAATCGATGAAAATTGCATATGTTTCCTTCTTGTGCTCGTAGCTTTCAGCTTGTATCTCTCTTAGTACAAATATCTGGTCCACCACCGATCTTCCCTTCCTAAACCCCGATTGATATTCACTGATTTCGCTCTCTATTTTTGTTATCAAAACATTTTTAACTGAGTGGCAAGGACTTTATATGCCACGTTTAATAGGGCTATTCCTCTGTAGTTCATACAGTCTGTTTTATCTCCCTTTTTGTGTATCGGTAGTAGTATTGCTTCGTTCCATTCTTGCGGTAATTTTTCTTGCGCCCATATCTTCTTTAGTAGTTGTTGCATGCATTTAGCTAGTTGTTTTCCACCGTATTTGAATTCAATTCTGCAGTTATTTGGTCATTTCCGAGACTTTAATTAATTTTCAATGTATTCATTATATTTTCTATTTCTTCGAGGGTTGGTGGGTTTTCTGTGTCTTGGTCGCGTTTTTCTTTGTTTCTATTTCCATCTTCACTCTCTTCTTGGTACTCTATTGTTATGTTTAGTAGCTCGCGGAAGCGATCTCTCCATAGCTCTAGAATGTCTTCTGTTCCTCCAACTAGTTAACCTTGCTTGTTTTTATAAAATATGGGTTTTTGTTGGTATCCTGCCTTTTCTTTTTTTATTGTTTGATATAGATTTCTTATCTCTTTGTTTTGGTAGTTTTCTTCTACGCTGTCCATCAGTTTTTCGCTATGTTTTCTTTT
This sequence comes from Agriotes lineatus, assembly GCA_940337035.1. Classification (NCBI taxonomy): domain Eukaryota; kingdom Metazoa; phylum Arthropoda; class Insecta; order Coleoptera; family Elateridae; genus Agriotes; species Agriotes lineatus. Next base: position 30,205 of record CALNHX010008907.1, read on the forward strand.
CTTTTCTCTTAATATTTGCTTACATTTTCTCCTTTGTGTTATGTAGACTTCTTTTGCTTGCTTGGTTTCTGTTTTTAACATTTTCATTCGTAGTGTGTTTCTTTTGTCCAGCTCTTTCCTCACATTCTCCATCGAACCACTGCTTATTATTTTTGTTGCCACTTTCGTTATGTCTTGCCGTTTGTTTTATTGTGGTACTCTCTATATGCAGTGTATGTCGTTCAGGCTGTATCGCATGTGAGGCAAATGACAGGCGCTGCAAGACAGGGAGACAACCACCAGTATAATACAAGAAATAAAGATAAGCTACTCGTACCCTATCATAGAATATCCAAAAGCAAAACGGGAACGAACTACTGGGCGTTCAAAATTTATAACAAAATTCCAGCCACTGTTCTTGAAGACTGCACCTCAAAGCTGTTGTCTAGACTAAAGAAGTTTCTTGTTGTCCTTGCGCCGTATTCCATTCAGGAATTTTTGGACTGTGACATTTCAATTATGTAAATTAAATTATTGTATTGCCTTAAATCTTTTGACTAGGTTAAGATGATGTGGAATGTACCTCCTGTGAGGCGTTTTGTATTATCATGCTGCAATAAAGTTATTATTAGTTATTATTATTATTATTATTTGTAGCCACAATCCTTCTATATCATTGGTGTCGTTTATTGTTTTTAGGTTATTGCTTAATTTTTCTTCATACTCCATTCTATGCTCATGTTTTGTTAGTCTAGTTATTTTGTTTTGGTTTATTTCTAATTTCCTCTTGTTTCTTTGTATCGGTAGTTATTGTTTCATTATTATGCTAACTAAGAAGTGGTCGGTGTCTGCATCTGGTCCTCTATAAGTTTGTATATCTTTTATGGATCTTTCTTCGTCTCTTTCGATGAGAACATGGTCTATCTGTTTTACATAGGATCCATCCGGTGATCTCCAGGTTCCCTTATATATATCCTTCTTCTCAAAATATGTGCTCTATTATCAAGTCTTTCTCTTTAGCGAAATCGAGTAATAGTTGCCCATTTTCATTTGTAATTTCATGTTTACTATGCGTGCCAATGGTTGGACTGAAATGCTTCTCTTTTCCTATTTTTGCATTTGCGTCGCCCAGTATAATTTTGAGGTCATATCTGGGTATCCTTTCATAATTTTCATCTAGGTGGTTATAGAAATCCTCTTTCATATCAATGTCTGTTTCCTCTGTTGGTGCGTATATGTTTACAAGCGTGATTTTTTTATATTTTCCTCTCAATCTCAACTGGCACATTCTGTTTGTTATAGGTTTAAATTCTACTACTGCAGTTTTTAGTTTTTTTTTCTATAATGAAGCCTATTCCTAATCTTCTATCGTCTCCTCCGCTAATAAAGTATATCTAATCTTCAATTTCCATAATTTCGGTTCCTTTTTGATTAGTTTCTTGTAGGGCTATTATTTTAAATTTGTATAACTTCATTTGTCTTGTTATCTGTTTCAAGGCTCCTTCCTCATGCGTTCCTCTTACATTCCACGTCCCCATTTTTATACATTCTTCTATTTTATTTCTATTTTTTCTCTTTTTTCTGCATAGTCCACTTCTCTTGATTTTTCTTTTCATTTTCATGTCCCGTTTCCTTGCCTGGTCTGTATCATTAGATCCGTCTCGTATTATCTGCCTTAGTTTTTTGTTTCCTTTAGTCCACCCTCTTCTTTGCTCCACACATATTTTATTCCATTACATTCTAACTTCTGATATCCAATCTTTGTCGCTTTTCCTCTTAGTTTTTCTTGTTTAGCTATTTTCCGGATTTCCAATTGTATTTTTTGTTCTTCTAAAGTTAAATCGTTGTCGATGTATACTTTCTTTCTTGCCAGCTTATGTTTTTGCTTCAGCACTGCGAGCTTTTGGTCAAAATTCTTTAATTTAGCCACTGTTATGTGTTGTGCATGTTGCTTACCAAATTTATAGGCGTCCTCAGCAACCACTTGTACTCCTAAATCCTTCTCTATTCCTTCCTTTATTTGCTCTTTCGTGTTATCTGTGTCTAACTGCCAGCCTTTAATCACTATGTTGTTCTTTCTGCTATTACGATCTTGCTTTTCTAGTCGCTCTTCTAGTTCTATCACCTTATTTTCTACCTTCCCAATTTTCTTGTTCAAAAACTTCTTCTCCTTCTTCCAAGCTTCCTCTGTCTTCTTCAATCGTTCTTCCAACTTCACAAATTCTTTTGCATTTGTTTGAAATCCTGTATCTACTTTACTTGTGAGGTTTTGAATTAGGGCTTTTATCTTTTCCATTTCAATTTTTCCTTTGGAATCTTCTCCTGGTTTGTCTTCTCTCGGTTCGTCTTCTTCGGATTTATCTTCTTTTGGTGGAGTACGTGTTATTAGTTTGCTTTTTTAAAGATACAAGTTGGAAGTTCTTCCAAATTCTCTAGTTCTGCTTGATCTTTGGCTTGTTGACTTTCTTTTCTTTTCCGTTTGTTTAGAAAGTCATTCAGTTCACCTGTACTGTTTCTTTTTGGAGAATGTTTCAATTCTCTACTCATCTAGTCTTTCCTAGCTTTACTTACTTTTTGACAACCTGGCAACGTCGCAAATTTCAAGGTTTGGCGCAACCTTGCCTAACTAACCTCAATTCGCTTTCAGAGCAGTTGTTATTTCATTTTGTAGACCGTTTCAAACTATTTCAATTCCTCCCACTTACTTGCAATCCGTCTATTGACGATCTCCTGAGGCTTTTGCAAATTAATTCCACACAACCCGGTTAAATTTTTAACGTTAAAGCTGGAGTGAAATTAAATGCGAACCGCAATGCAAGTTTGCCAAACCAACCTTGTTCGACATTTATGGATTAATAACAGTAAATTTAAGGCCGTAGAAAAAATATTGTGTGCAACTCGTGCTAAAAGTGGTTTATGAACGCGACATGTTAAAAAAACTCAGCCTTCGGCTTCGTTTCATAATTTTCATGTCTCGTGCATAAACCTCAACTTTTAGCACTTGTTGCATAAATAGCTATTAGGTTATAAAACATTGAAACTTTTACATATAAATATTGGTTGTATTTTAAACCATAAATAGGATATGAAACGACACCCTAGTGATTCACCCTGGATATGCAAAACAATATTATAACTTAAAAAAGTCAGTTCCTGAAGAACAGCAGTTTATGGTCAAACGAGTGCAGCGAGCAAGGCACATAAAATAAGGAGTCTAACACCCGTATGCATAGTCGTTCGCCAGCGGCTCGCTGGAGTTTCGTTATGAATAGTATGTTGGTGGCACTGTACGTCTATGTCAAATTTGAGGTTATCAGTTTAGGTTTTCTGTCAGTTTTGACAGAAACTGATACAAAACCTAACCTGCTGACCTCGAATTTGACATAGACGTACAGTGCCACCAACATACTATTCATAAAGAAACTCCAGCGAGCCGCTGGCGAACGACTATGCATACGGGTGTTAAAGTTCACTTTCGTATGAGTTACATACATAATTTTTTGTTCTACTGCTTTGGAAGTGTTTTTTTCTTATTCTTAATCAAAGAGGTCATGATCATACTACAAAATGGCAATGTTGCTATGGTTATTACTGCTGAATAGAAAAAGTTACTAGTACAAAAAATCGGGAGTGTGCTCCCCTAGACTTTCTCGCATTCGCCTTGTTTTCTAGCAAATTTGAAAAGTTTATTGCAATGTATTACAGCGATAAAATTACATTTTCAGGTAACCACTACCTATTTAGGTAAAGTGACTCTTTAGGTTAATCTATCATACTGAAATTTTATATCTGGGAGTTTTTCTCAATAATAAATGTATGTGCAAAATTTCGTGCAAATACCTTGAAGCAAACTGGTACTTTACTTGAATGGATACCGCTACCTGTTTAGGTAAAATGCCACTTTCGGTTAACCGATCATGCTGAAATGTAATATCTGGTAGTTTTTCTACATAAGAAATGTATGTACAAAATTTTGTTCAAATATCTCGAAGCAAACTGGTACTTTACTTGAATAGGTACCGCTACCTGTTTAGGTAAAGTGCCACTTCCGGTTAACCGATTTTGCTCAAAATTTGACAGGAATCTACAAATTTTGAATAATGACTATGTACATAATTTCAAGGGTCTAGATTATTTCGTTTTTAAATTATCGTGTTCACACACACACACACGCACACACGCACACACATACACACACGCAGACATAATTCGAAAAATGGTTTTTTCGGACTCTAGGAGGTCTAAAACGTCGAGATTCGTCAAAATCTCGAAGTCGATTTTTTTGACGATTACAATACTTTCTCTATACTACCGTATGCGAGAAAGTAAAAAGTGGATGTTCAGAATCGCTAAAAAAGTGCCGAAATTTATAGCTTTTCGATGCAGTAGAACAAAAACTATTTTTTAGAGAATTTTTTCGTTGACTGTTAATTTCAATATTAATTAATTATTTTTCCTAAAAAAGGATGGATTAATAGACGTCATTAATACACTGTTTTTGATTAATACACTCATTTTCATTAATTAACTGTTTTTGTGATTTTGACGTTTTGATGATATTTTGCATGGAGGTTAGTTGTATTAATCAAATTTTTCGCCACAAAAAAAGGTTTTGCGGTCAACGAAAAAATTTTGTAATTAACTCGTTTGTTAATGGGTGATTAATAATCTCAGCTATTAAAGACACTCACTCGCTATCGCTCATTCGTGCTTTAAACAGTTTCGATTATTAATCGCCTTCATTAACACACTTGTTGGTTAAATAACTAATAATTATGGGAACATACCTACTAGTAATTAATACTATCTGATAATATCTGGAAATGTGCAGGAGTGATTCCCTTGCATGTAATTACACTAATGAGCCATGTACATTTGGCAGTTACAAAGTATTTAAGATTCTTGAAATAATGAATAATTGCACTTTTAGCTGGATAATAATAAATATTTATGCAGAACAGACAACCTACTGTGATTTCACACACTATTTTCTCTGTATGCAAGGGTTAACTGACAATTTATAATGTTTTATAATAAATAATTTCCAACAGGTTTTGAAGTAGGAGTCTTATTATTTAATTCTCAAATAATAATTTAGAGGTTCAAGTAGTAATTATGTAAAAGCCTTGCTGTAAAAACATAATTCTGAATGATAGGTGAATTAGGGTGACACAACTGTACCAGGCTATTAAATTGTTAACTTAAAGGCAAGATATCATTTCGATTTGAAATCTAAACGCCACAATACACAATAGTTTTAATTGACTCTATAGACAAATAAAATAGTTTTATTCTACCCAATCCCTTGCTTCTACGAAGGGTCGTTTTTATATTCCCGGAATAGAAAACAAACCAAACAACTACCCGAGCGATACTCAAATTTATTCATTTCGACCTCTTAGCTTGACACGTCTTCAAAAACCAGAAGAGAACTCTAAGCTATAAATTTGGCAATTGTTCTATAAATTGCCATGTTGTTTCAAGGCCTAGCTGATTTTAAAAAGTTAAATAGAAAAATTCTAACCAAATTACAAAGTACTTATACCGGGAATATAAAAACGACCCCTCGTATATTAGGGGCGTAACTGATGAGCTACCATTGTACCTACCACACATACTAATACTTACAAGAAGATATGGACCCTTAGCAGCCCAGTCACGACTTGAACCGCTTCCATAATCCTTGCCACAAATCAAAATAAGTGAAGTATTATCGCGTGCATATCTCTCGGCGCAATCAAAGACATCCATCTAAAGCAAAATTAAAGACAAATAAATAAAATTAACATCCCGGCTGTATAAATACCTCTTCATTTGTTGGAACATAAATGGTCCTAGGTGCTGCCCTATTGAGGAATTTATTAACAAGTCGAATGTTGGCAAAGGTGCCCCTAGCCATAATGGCATCGTTTCCACGTCTGGACCCATAGGAATTAAAATCTTTAGGTGTAAGTCCTCTCTGTGCTAGGAAACGCGCAGCAGGGCTGGTTCGCCCGATGGATCCAGCAGGACTAATGTGGTCGGTTGTCACGGAGTCACCCAAGAACAGCAAAACACGCGCATTGGAAATTGCTTTGCTAACTGGTAGTTCCTTAGTCATTCCCTCGAAGAATGGCGGTTTCTTTATGTAGGTGGAACTGTTGTCCCATGGGTACAATTTTCCGGAGGGTGCATTCAAACTTTGCCAGCTGGATGATCCAGTTTCAATCTTAGCGTAGACTTCTTTAAACATTGCTGGAATAACATGTTTTTTCTCGACGGTGTGAATTTGATCTCGTGTGGGCCAAATTTCATGCAAATACACAGGCGTGCCATCTGGGCGTTGACCCAAAGGTTCAGTTTCAAAATCAATGTCAACAGTGCCAGCAATAGCATATGCAATGACAAGTAGGGGACTTGCCAAGTAGTTGGCTCTCGTGTTCGGATGGATGCGCCCTTCAAAATTACGATTTCCCGAAAGCACACCGCAACAAACCAAATCGTTCTTTTCGATTGCATTGGCAATGTTTTCATCGATAGCGCCACTGTTGCCAATACAAGTCATACACCCATACCCTACAATGTCGAAGCCAAGCTTTTCCAAGGCTGGAATAACGCCCGATTCACGTAGATAATAGGTAACCACCCCAGAGCCTGGTGACAGACTAGTTTTGATGTATGGAGCTACAGTCAATCCGGCAGCTACAGCATTTTTAGCCATCAACCCGGCTCCAAGCATCACACTAGGATTGCTTGTGTTGGTACAAGACGTAATGGCTGCTATTATAACGCTTCCATGTTTCAGTTGGTATTGGGTACCGTCGAACATAAATTTAGAGGTTACGCCCAAATTTTCGTCGGGAATGCCAAATCCTTTAAAACCGACCTGAAAAAATATTATATTTTAAAAATGTTATTTGAATGCAAGGAAATAAATTTAAATGCATTGAATATGAACTTGTGTTGAAATGCTGAAGAGCCACTTTAGGCATTTGTTTTAGTTGTATTCTACTATTCAAACAAAGTTTAAAATCAAAATATTGTAAATTATCTTTTAAATATGGGTACCATGTGTTTGTTTCTATAAAGTATTTTCTCTATTTTAAGCCTTTTAACATTAATCTAATTCTAATTGAGTAATCTGATGGAATAGACAGAAATTGTTTAATAAATATGCGAAAGACAATTTGAAACCGCGTAGCGCAGTTCGGTAAGCGCTAAGCTTGCATTCAACAAGTCCTCGGTTCAAATCTCACGGGGGCCAGAAGCACAAAAGGCACGCTCCAACTTTATATCTCAAATCCGGGGCAAGTTATACAGCACCAAATAAAGTTGTCGATAATACAATACAAAAAAAAAATATGCGAAAGTCAGATTGCTTTGGAAATAAAATATTAAACATCAATTTTTTTTCTTATAAAAAAATGTAAATTCACATTCTCTCTACGCTAATCCTACAGGATTGTAACAACTTGTTTTAATAAACAAATTGAAATATTCTAATCACAGAGAAGTTATTAAAGAAATAACAAGCATTTTAAAAATATGAAATAATGGATATCTATATGATAAATTATAAATGTGGGTTATAAAGTGATATAATCAGAGTGAAAGTTTATAGAGTTATTCCACTTTGGACTTACAGACATATTGAATACCATAATAACAGCACATCTTTAGGAGTTAAGACTCCTTTCTGGTGGTTAATATGCTTATCATCTGTTTTTGTAAAATAAGTCTTAACGGCATATGGTTTTGACTAGAAATTTTTCATTTACATCAATTATACACATAGATAAAGACTGAAGTAAATATATGTATAGAGAAGTAAAAAAAAAACATTGCCATGTTTAGACTTGCGGACATTTTCAAATTCAAGCATTGGTAAAGGGTGTTTTTTTTTAGAGTGGGAGAACTTTAAATTGAAATAAAACACAGAAAAATGTTTTTAATATCCATGAAATTGGCTTTATTTGAAAGATAATTTTATGGCATTTATGTTTGAATATGATTTCGGGCATCGACGTAGACATGCTTCTTTACATATCCTCAAAAAAAATAATCTAATGGCGTCAAATTGCACGAAAGAGGTGGGCAATTAACAGATCCACAAAATGGATCCACGAAATGGATCTGTTAACTGGCCGCCTCTTAAGTGAGATTTGACGCCGTTAGTTTATTTTCTTTGAGGATATGTAAAGTCGCATGTCTACGTCGATAAACCGGAAACAACTGAGCACTTGGAAGCCAACATTCGACGCGTTATTGCCGAAATACTGCGAAGAGTGTGTGAAAATTGGACCTCCAGATTACTTCATGTACACGCCAGCCGCGATGGTCACATGCCCGAAATCATATTCCAACATAAATGCCATAAAATTATCTTTGAAATAAATCCAATTTCATGGATATTAAAAACATTTTTCTGTGTTTTATTTCAATTTAAAGTTCTCCCACTCTAAAAAAACACCCTTTATACAGGGTGTTAGTAAATAAGTGCGACAAAAGTAAGGGGGTGATTCTGCATTGAAAAATAATGATATTTTGTTATATAAATGTATATTCGCAAATGCTTCGTTTCCGAGCCACAGTTAGTTAAAGTTTTTCTTAAAAATTGATAATTTTTTTATTGCTCTGAAACCGGTCAAGATATGCAAATGAAGTTTAGTTGGTTTTAAGAGGTACTTATAGCGCATTCTTTGATATGCAATTAAGAATTTTATATTCATCATTGGCGCGCATACGGGTAATGATCCCGATATTTTTATAGAAAAAAATGGTACGCCACTGAAATATTTAAAAAAAAAAAATTTTGAATTTCTCGTTCAATTTGTGACAAAAAAGCTTTCTTGTCATTTTTTTGTAGGTAGCGCCATTTTTATGCAAAAAATAAGACATCGGGATCATTACCCGTATGCGCGCCAATGATGAATATAAAATTCTTAATTGCATATCAAAGAATGCGCTATAAGTACCTCTTAAAACCCACTAAACTTCATTTGCATATCTTGACCGGTTTCAGAGCAATAAAAAAATTATCAATTTTTAAGAAAAACTTTAACTAACTGTGGCTCGGAAACGAAGCATTTGCGAATATACATTTATATAACAAAATATCATTATTTTTCCATGCAGAATCACGCCCTTAGTTTTGTCGCACTTATTTACTAACACCCTGTATATTGATTACAAAAAATGACAGTTCCAATGTTAAATTTCTTAATGTTAGTATTTATAGAAAGCCCAGTTGTACTGACCATACTATCCCTTATCCGTCCTTTCACTCCTTATCCCATAAGCTTGTCAATTTTCAATTTTTATTCAGACGTTTACTTTCCATTCCAATGTCAACAGAAATTTCAATATTAAATTTAACATCATTAAATTTATTGCTAGTAAAAACGGTTATCCTCTCCAACTTATTTTACTTATTTATCATAAACTCCGTATACAATTTTCAACAAATTTAACCTCTATAATACAGGGTGTATTAAAACATGCGGCTAATAATTACACCCGCAATTCTACGTAGAAAAACGAGCAAAAAACTCAAATGCAATTTTAGTGTTAACTCTTTGATTAAGGAGTTATTAATGCTCAAACTTTGAAATTTTTTTCGACTATGGTTGAGAAATAGATTTAAATAGTATCAACAACACATAATTCAACAATTAAAATAAACTGCTCAACTACAGATCTAAAGAGTAGCTTCAGAATGTGTAGTTCAAAACGTGACCACCGAAGTTCTGTAGATGGCGCCAAGTGGACAAGCCGCCACTGTGCTACAATGCTTGGAAATTTTGCAAAGTGGAAAATCGCCACCTTTCGCCAAAACCAAATAGCGCATGAAGGTGCTCGGGACCTTAGCAACAACTTTGCCCCCTTTCAAAATTTCGATATCTGTAGCCGTTCGAAAGTTACAGGCGATCCAGACAGACAGACGGACGGACAGACAGACGGACGGACGGACAAAACGTTCACATAAGTACGCTGAAGCTACTAATAAGTAATCAAATATAAATTATAACATTTTGGTAATTAGTTTACGTATAATTTAATATTTAAGAATGCAAAATCTTTGCGATTTATAGTTTTGGAAGACGTTGCAACTATGTATTATAAGGTGGGTTTATTTTTAAAATGTAACAATAAAAAATTCATAACTGGATGTATTAATGTCATTTTTGACACTTGTAGTTTTATAACTTCACTTCACTTTTAGCACATGGGCTAAAATTAAACCGCTGATTTCTTTAAACACGCTAAATTATAAAACGTCACTTTTAGTGAAATAAACTAGCGCTAAAAGGCCTACTTTTAGTGGTGGTCGTAGATAAAAGATATTTTGTTAAATTTACTCGAAATTTTTGAAATTATGTCCAATAATAATAAATTCACAGATTTTGATACTAATTACATTTTCTTGAATATCAAATGATTTGGTCATTTTCTTGCTGTTTGGATCCCTTACCTTGTCTTCTTTTTGTCTTTGTTAACCTACTTTGATAATTTCATTGTCATTGAATCTAGTTAGCACAGACATCCTCAATGCCTGTCACACTTTGACATGTGCTCCTTTTTACTTCCTTTTACAATAAAGGAAGTATTGGATTCACCCCAAAAATTCGAAATTGAGTTTTCAACAGATCTTCACGTTTTAGAGTCCCCTGATCCCAAAAAATATTTTTTTTTTCATTGGTCTGTGTGTCTGTGTGTGTGTCTGTCTGTCTGTGAACAGAATATCTCAAAAACGAAGAGGTATGGCGTTGAAACTTCATATATAAGTTTTGTGTACTATGTAGATGAGACAGCAAGCTTTTGAAGAAAATCGCATAACCGGAAGTAGGTGTTTACTCTTGTGATTTTTCAGTTTTTTTCGATTTTTTCAAAAACTGCTCTAACAATTTTTTTTAAACTTTACATTTTTACTACACTTTTAATGTGTATTGATGTGAAATAGGTGATTTTCCAGTTGAATACTTCTAAAGTGGGTTTCATTTGTTTTTTTTTTCTATTTTTTTTATTAACTCCTATTTTAAATAAAACACCCGGTATATTATTACATTTTTGAATTCACCTTAAAATTCTAGAGAAAATTTGTCTCTTCAACTAACGCTCTATTTTGTACCGTTTTTGTAGAATTTGTAATTTTTGAAAATTTTGACAAATGGTTAAAAATTATAATTATAAGATCACTGTAAAAGGAAGTTGTGTGAGTGTATCACACCAGATTTTTCTAATAGCAGTAAGTGGTTTCCTTTATTATGTAAATCATTTTTAACCATATGCCTCTGTAGATGATTATGGCCTGATGATGAAACCAGTTTGGTTTTGCAACATGTTGCCACCCCAATTTTTACAATAAATATTTGTGGAAAAGACTATTTGTTTTATTGCTTTATATCAACGCATCTCCGCTAAAAGCATGACGAATCACCTCCCTATTTATTTCAATTACAATTTACAAAACCATCGACAAGCGAGATCACTCAACATTACAGTTTTGCCAAATGTTTTCAAGTTGAATAAGTAGAAACAGAAATACATACTAACAAAAATAGTTGACTCAGTAAAATATTGGTAGAATATGTAAATTCTATTTAAGTTGTAAGTTCTATTTAATATAAGAGTTAATAAAAAAAGAAAAAAATTTAAAAAACCCATTTTAGAGATATTCAACTAGCAAATCACCTATCTCACATCAATAAACATTAAAAGTGTAATAAAAATGTAAATTCTCAAAAAAATCGTTAGAGCCATTTTTGAAAAAAACCAAATAAACTGAAAAATCACAAGAGCAAACACCATACTTCCGGTTATGCGATTTTCTTCAAAAGTTTGCTTTTTTTCGAATTTTTGGGGTGAATCCAATACTTCCTTTATTGTAAAAAAAAGTAAAAAGTAATTGGACCTAGCTGTCTTAGCTTTTGAGTTATGTCCAATAAATAAAAATTTTGGTGTTTTGCTTTTTTTTGTTATATGTTAATTGTTAGGCATTATTAAGATACTTTTTAACCCTTGTGTCTATACCCGGGTACCTGGGTACTCATTTGAAAGTGTTTGTAATTAATTTTACATTTCTCATTAAAATTTTGCAGTTATCGTTTAGTTTATCCTCAAATAGTTCAAGTACATTCGATTTGCACTATTATCTTTCAAAAATATCAATTACGTTATTTAAAATTTTAGTGTAAAGTTAAAACATCTTTAAGTCTATACCCGTGGTACCTGGGTAACCATATAATAAAACTACAAAAATGAATACCCAAATATATTAGAACCACACATATAATAAGTTCAATTACATTGTTGACATTTATTTATAACTATTTCTTGTTCATTGCATAAGGGGCGCTTACAAGTGTCACATAACTTTTGCGTTTTGAGGCGCCTTTTGTTCTCCATAGAGAGACATAGAAAGCAATTTCCAACCACTTTTAGACATCCAGTGGGATCTCGATTTGATCATCCTGAATTAGTAGCTGTCGCAGTAATTAGAAATTGCTTTCCGATCATACATTCAATGGCTAATTTAGTAGAAAAACGTTTATAATAGATATTAACGATACAAGTTTGATTATGAGCATCTTAACAAGAGTTTGATTGGCAAAAACGAGGCGGTAAGCCGAGGTTTACGGCAATCAAACGAGTCTCGTTAAGTGCCATAAGCAAACGTTTATTGTTCAATATTTTGTCTTCATCAATAAATTCTGGTTCAATGTATTTCTTTATACAAAAAGAGTGCGGTAATGAAGCTCTTAACGATACTAAAATTAATTTGGTTAAGAGTCTATAACAACACTGATGAAGATAAACATTATAAACACATCGCATTCATCTAAAATGGCCGTAGGTACCCGGTTGCCACGGGTATAGACTAGCGTATACAAAATTTCGCATAGACACAAGGATTAAAGAAAAGTTCAAGTCTGATCTTGTATATTCATTTTTTTTTTCGCAATTCTCGAGATATTGATCCTAACTTTCTAATTTTAAATGCACATCATGGGTGGCCATGGTGCTATGACACCATTATGAAGAGCTTCCTGTTTTCACTGATATGAGGTTTTCTACACTTATTTTCATAAATAACTGAGATATATGAGCAAGATTTTAGTTGGTTTTCGATTAAATGACCAGGGCCTACTACAGAGAAAAACATATTTTTTACATATCTCGACTGTTTATGAAAATAAGTGTAGCAAGCCTTATATCCATGAAAACAAGAAAATTAGTTCTTAATGGTGTCATAGCCAACCTTGATGTACATTTAAAATAAGAAAGATAGTATCAATACCTCAAAAATCGTGAAAACAAATAAAAATCTAAAATCAGATTTCAACTGTTCTTTAAAAAGTACCCTAATGATGCCTAATGTATGTATGTATGTATTATCTGTAACCTCATTTACCTTGCGGTGTAGAGGCTGGTGCTTCGTACGGTAGCAACTGACGGTACAATGCTCAACTTGCCCCGGATGCGGATTAGAGAGTTGGAGTGCTGCTTTATTGCTTGCGCAGCTACAATTGTGTGAGATGTGTTGACCTTGTTACCCTATCTCTTAGGTCTGTGGTTCTGAGTAGAGCACAGTTAATTGGGTGCCCAGCCGAGCCCCATTCCAATCGCCAAGGCTGCGGAAAAATTCCGACCCCCGCGGAATTTGTGTTTTTTGGACATAGCTTAGAAACTAAGGTGGCTAGGTCAAATTTCTTTTTCTAATATTATTCAACAGTAATATCCCAAGTGCATTAAAATAGCCGATTAAATTTTGACGTTTTCTGTCAGAATGTTTTGCTAAGAAATTTGTCAAATAAATTTGCCGCTCAACAAGAATCCCGAGTTCGCAGCACGAGGGATTTTGAAGCGGAAAATTTACGAGATATATTTCTTCAGAGCAAAACATTCTGACAGAAAATCGTCAAAATTTATTCAGGCTAGTTTACATGCACGCGGGATGTTCGGAGTGATTATTTCCTGAATAAATAGATCAAATTCAGTTGGTGAAGTACCTTTAATAATCATGTTAAAATTATGCACAAGCGATTAAATTTTGACATAAATTTAACCGCGGTTAAATTTTGACGTTTGAATTTTAGTCATTATTAAACTGACACAAACCATGGTGATTACGCATTATTATGGATATGAAGGAAATAATCAGCTTTAAAATCTGCAACTTTGCTCCAATTTAATCGACCTTGTATCTCTTACTGTTTTCGAAAGTCCAATGGTGATGAGCATCAAAATTGAATAACCCTGTATTTAGGTATTTTTTATATCATGTGATGCAACAAAACTCTAGGAATAAAAACTTTCTTATTTTAACCATAAATGTGTAATAATGGCGGTTTCAAAATATTTTTATTAAAATTTTAACATTTTAATAACTTACTCTGGTAAAATTTAATTGTAATAATATAATAATGACTGTTCCATATAGTAATATGAGGATTATTCTGTTAATTGTTAGTAGCAAGCCATTAATTCCAATAAAAACAAAAACATTGCACGAATTGAAAGCTATAGACATACATTTTTTATTTTTTAAAGTTATTTGTTGTCCAGTCGACATTATGGAAGTGTCATGAAATGCTTTTTGAGCAATGATTTACTATGATTATAAAGAAAGTGGCAGGTTTTGGCGACCATAGTCATTTGTTATCCACAGTTAGTTACTGGGTCGAAATACAGTCAAATTTCCATAAGTTGAACTTCGATAATTCGAATTTTCGATAAGTCAAACAAAATGGGTTTCCCGTAAACTTGATAATAAATAAATAAATAAATAAATAAAAATTCGTTGGCAATAGCATCATTTGGAGTTTAAAAATACCTATAATTTTTTTGCACGATAGAACGATTTCTGGAAGGGACAATTTCAAACAGATCTAGGACCTTTGAATTTGATTCTAGTATGTATGGTATTTAGTGTTTTATTTTCTTAAAACACCAGAGTCTACCAATTTTTATCTACTTATTAGACAGCCCCGTATACGTGTACATACATATCTTTTAATTTTCTATACAAGAGTATAAAATTCAATAACTAGAAGTCTTGATAACTCGGAATTTTTTTTTAAGCACATTGAACTTTGAATTATTGAAGTTCCACCTTATTTAAAAGTTAAAAGATTAACCGAGACCTGGATGACTTTCACTGGATGTAGTGCTACCGAAAGGTGCTCCGAAAGAGAAATTCAAGAAGAAGTAGGTATTGGATAACAATTGACACCGCTGTGAGAAAGCTGGTAAGTCGATGGATTCCACATTTGTTACCCGAGGAGCGAAAATAACAGGGGTAAAGGGGTAAACTGGTGCAGATTTATGTTAAAAAAGTTCGATGCAGAATCTTCTGTGTTTAATATTGTTACGGGCAATGAGTCTTGGATCTATAATTGTGACCCTGAAACTAAACAACAATCGAGTCTTCAGGTTTTTGAAAATGAGGCTGCCAATAAATTTATTCGCAGTAAAAGTGCCAAAAAATTGTTTCTTTTTGTTTCTGAAGATTTAAAAAAGGATAAATAATCAGAACAAGCTTGACAAAATCATATAGGTACTACAGTAATAATAGATAAATGCACCGTTTTTATTATCAAAACATTATATTGCTACAACTTTTCAAATAGCAATAATATATTTTCACTAATTTAAGCCAGATGTAAGTTTAGTTTAAGGAGTTGTTGAATGTATTGTACGTCTAAATGTGTTGGAACATATGCAAGTTAAATATCATATATCTTCATTACAACATCTCATATGGCACTAATCAAGTCCATAGCAACTTCTTTTATTTACACGAACCACTAATTATACATTAGGTACCATGTTCTAACAACACCTTGTATTTTCTTGTTCCGTTATTTTTAATGTTATCTTATAAACTGTATTTTTATTCTTAACAATCTAAAATGTGTGCTATTTAATGAACAACCAAATATTTAAATGTTCTTTTTTTATTACAAAATACAAATATACATTAAAATATCTAAATATTTCTTATTGTGCAAAAATCAATCACCATTTTGCATTTGTTTGTAATACAATTTAACAACCTACAATATTCCAATTCCAGAATGCAGGTACATTTTTTATTGGCTATGTAAGGTTTCAATTGAGTATAAGTAACAAGAAATCTTGGCCAACTTTTACAGAAAAGCAGTTTGAGGTAACAAAATGTAAGAAACGTGAAGTAGATCTTTAGTTCTACCATTTCAATTTATCAAATCCATTTGCAAGTATATATGAAAGAATGTAAAAAAATATACTCCTGGACAAAATTAATGCATCACAAAAGAAATATTCTGAAAACTAAATATAAGTTGTACAGTTTTCCTGTTTTTCCTCAAATACACAATAAATTTCCGCTAATCCTTTATAATACTCCTTTTTACTATTGCACAGCTCTAACATTTATAATCATATGAAAAATTTAGTTTTCAGAATATTTTTTTTGTGATGCGTTAATTTTGTCCAGGCGTATATTAATCAACTTGAAAAAATAATTATTAATACACTCTAGCTGATCTATTTTAGCGATTTTAGTGCTTTAGATATGTCTTACGTGTTTTATATAGCTGTATTTACCTACTGCATATCTATTTTATGAATTATAAAACACAATTTAGAAAGTTGCAGGAATAAATACACAATACAAGCAAAATCCTTGCTTAGTTCCAAAGACAATGTAAATAACTGATAATTTGGTTCAAAATATGTCTAAAAATTTCAAAATATTTGCTAAGAAACATTCACAATAATAACCAAGTTTATAATCACAAATAAGATAAAATCCAAGTTTAGCAAAGAAGCTACCATTCTGAACCTGTTATTTTCCTGGAAAAGGCCAGTGATTGGAATGTCATTATTGCTCACTTTAAACTTCTTCCTTGTCATCAGAATAACCCTTCCTAATTACCTCATGTAGGTAATGTGATTACCATTAACTGTAATTAGGTGCAATTTTCTAATGGTATTATGACACAGTCACATTTTCAGCATTAGTTGGAGGAATTTGCAAATATTTTAATCTAATTACATTTTACAAAATCTGTATTATGAATTTCAACACAACTTAAATGCAGAATTTTTTAAGATGATTTGTGTTATATCAACTGGTCCTTTAACTTAAAAAATACAAAATAAGCCTTCGAAATGTATTGTGAGTATGAACTGATAAAATCGAAGTCTTCTGATAAAAGTAAATGTAAATCAAGCTAAATCCAAGGCAAGTCGGGTACACTAATTTGTTTACATTTTTAAATGATATGAATCAAATAACTAGTCAACAGCTGTCTGCCTTCAATTACTTATTCAACAGTAAAAATAAAAATGGATCTTCAATTCAATACTATATTGCTATTACATTTTCATCTTATTATTAGTTAAAGTAAATTAAATTAGGCAGAAGAGACCAAAAAGAAAAAGAAAAATGGATTGAATAATAGCAATTTAATACAAGACGATAAAGTTAAATTTTATCCAAGCCGAGACGTTAATGATTTAAGAGTGGATAGTAACAACTTTATCGTCGTGTATAATACAATTTTTTTTTTATAGCAAGAACTTTAACAATTTCAAAAGAAAATAAGGAAAGTCAATCGCATTTTAAAATCTCAGTAGCTAGATTGGGTTGCTACAATAATACGAAGTTGTAATATTTAATTTAAATAAAAGTTAGAAAATTAAATAACTTTATCTATCCTTGCTGTTAAAGTAACACTTGGCCTTTTGCTTCGAGTCGATTAAAGCACACTTAAACATTTGCTATAGAAAAAAATAAGACTAATACTAGATCAGATAAAATTCTAGAAGTAACTACAAGTTGCAGAGTTACAATATGAAATTTTTACTTGTAGATGGCAAAATAACTTAATGTTTCATTATAATCCAAAAACAGAACTATGTGCATACATTAATTACATGAAAATTAAGGGCTATATTTTTAACTAAACCATGTGTTTAGAATGATTCATTTACGTATCAGTTGGACAAGCAAGAATAACAACATGAAATAACTCTTCTAAATGCCTTGTTTACAGTTAAGGGTTCATATTACTACCATTAATAAGAAAAGATTAGTTGAATAATCAACATGATCGTTAGCTTATCAGCTATCCTTCCCTAATTAGAATCTGTTAGTAATAAGTTACTCTAGTACATTGCATTTGATAAATAAGCTATTCAGCGAACTGGAAGTCCAATATCAAAACACAAAATAGCAAAAGTAATGTTAACATATAACAAAAACACTAAAAAATGGTGAACGCTAATTAAATGATTTTGTAAAATAAAAACAAAGGAGTTTTGACGGAAATTATAACGAAACAAAACGTATATGAAATGGGTAAAAAATGAGGCACCCTTGATAACTATTATGTAAACATTTAAACGAAAATTATAGAAAACTATATAGCAAATTAACAATCAATGCATAAATAAATGCAATCAGAATATTATGAGTAAATATTTTTAAAATGTATCTGCTGAACAGCATTCTCTCTTGCCCTTTAAAGACACTCAAAAACAGTTATTTGGTAGTACGTAAGAGAAAATGTACAGCCACTCATGGAAAATCCATTATAATTGCCATTATTTTTATGTAATTTAATAGTACTTACTTTGAAGTTTCTTAACCTCATTAAAAAACTGACAAGCTTCCTTCTTCCAATTTATGGAGAATACATGTATCACACTGTACAAATTAAGGAACTGGCATGCATATTGTAAACCTTAAATGTATTACTTAAATTGCAATAAATGATAAGAACACAGACATGGCCTTCATATGTTGTGTACATCATATACTATTGAAAATAGTGCATGATATAAAGTGAATTTGAATTTTTACACAAACCTTAATATTATAGTAAAGTTGACATAGATACGAAGCAATAAATTGAAAATTAATTATTCCTAATACGAGAAGCTTTTGTTTAAAAAAATACTGATTTAATATCAACCGAATGAGTATTTCATTGTAGTTAATGAAAAATGTTTACATGTAATTTAATATAAGTTAAAGTATGCATACTACCTATTAAAGCTTATTCACAACATTTTAAAAAGCAACATATTCTAACTTATGATAAATATTCTAGTTCAAAGAACTGCATGTTACTTTGCACCTGGTTGTTTTATGATTGTAGAATTAATTTCTGACTATATACAATAATTACTGGTTTATCAATATAACACAAAATTCAATAAATCCATATAAATTAACAAACAAACTCAATTTTTCATAGTTCAACAAAGTGACACAGAAAGCAGCACCGACAGGTACGGCCATATCCCATCCAGTCATTGGCCCCCCACCACAATTCCCATTCCAATAGCTGGTGCTGCCCTCCTAACTGAATCAAATAAATAGCTGAGGCAGCCATAGGCATGTCAAAGTTCAGTACTCAGTATTAGAGAGTATATCTACTCCTCGCATGTGGTAAGCATTTGCTTTTATTATTATTATTCAAAATAGATTATATAACTGCATGGGCCATCAACACCAAGCAGTCTGTATTGCTTATTTAGTAATGTTTACTGTTTCACTGTAACAACTGACAAACAAGACTTGTGGCTATAAGGAATTGCTGGTGTGATGTGTATTTTTACCATATCACAGCCAACAATTACTTCAGGCATGAGTTTGACGCAGCATTTATTCTCATATTATATTAAGGATATTAAGTAACTTTCTTTCCTCATTAGTTAAAAAAGGTATGTAAGTGATAAACAGGCTCATTAAATTTGAATTTTGCTCCGAGTCACTTATTCTGTCTTTGGTGCTCTAGCCTTATGAGTGTTTGGATTTTTATAAAGCTAGAAACACCAAGGTACAGTATATTTGACATTTCTACAGCACTCAAGATCCTACAACATTTTTGTTTTGTTTGTTGGTTTGTAATGGACAAGGTCTAGGCATGCGGAGTACTAGGTACCGATCGCAATAGTCATACGGACAAAGTCCTACTTGGAATTTTTATAGGAATTTGTAGGCACATCAACATACGCTGTTTGCAATTGTCTTTGAAGGTCTGACTTATATGTTTTAATTTCATAAAGCTAGACCATTCAAGGATTAATGTGTTCAGCTGTTCTGCAGTTCCACATTGGTACGCCATTAATTTTGACGTATAATTCCTTACTAGTCGACCTATGGTCAGATGTTGTATTTTTACATGCAGCACTGGTCGTAGTTTGCCCGTTAATGAACTATATATGTGTACTGTACACTGCGTGATTTAAGCCTGGGTAGGGTTGAAATCACCCTAAGTTTACTTGTTATATACTACTTGTCTATATACTAAACTTCGTTTTCTGGTAGACGACCTATGTCCAGTTGTTGTCATTTTTGTATTCAGCACTGGTCATAGTTTGTCAATGAGCGAACTATACCACTATAACAATACAACCAACTGAACTCAACCTATTAGGTGTTGCAAATGATATAACATGGGATGGTTTTAGCTTTGGTTATAAAGGTAATTAAAATATCACCGGGTTAAAATCATCCTAAGTTAATATTATAATCGCAAAGGTGTGCAAATGTCGTTTGTAATTGTCTTTGGTTCTCTAACTTATGTACTGTATTTAACATAAAGCTAGACCAACCACAGATTATTATGTTCGAAAAGCCTCATCGATTTAATTTGATTTAGTGTGAATTCAAATATTGTAAGTTCCTGGTAGATGAGATACATCCATATGTTGTGACTTGAATCAACACTGGGTGTAAATTATCTGCCAGTAGCTTATAGTTTCTACTCTGCATTCGATAATATTCAAGCAATATTATTCTTTAGTAAGTAGTATTACGCCGCTATAAGGCTATAAGGCTTTCAGCCTACGATATATGTAAAAAAATTCTTTGTACGACAAACTATGTTTGGATGATATGATTAAGTTTATCACTGGGTGTAGTTTGTCTTTCAATGGATTAAATAAGATCAACATTCAAGTTATTTACATTTCTTTAGCATGCAGTAATTCTTTGTAAGATGGACTAAGTCAAGTTTGTGGATATTTTATGTCACACTGGGCTTAGTTTGTCCTTCAACAAATTACAATAACAACAGACTATCCAACTATAAAATATACGTATTGTGAAATTTGCAAGTAATTTGGCATGTGGTTCCCAGTGTGGCAAATTAGGCTCGGTAGATATTACTAATATCACTGGGCTTGATTTGTTTATCAGGGGGCTGTATAAAACACCAGATAATATGTACTATAGCTGCACTGAATAATCAAACTTGTGCGTACAAGGAACTTTTGGAGTGATGTGTATATTTAATACATCGCATCCTCAAGTTTCCTCTATGCACAGGTTTGTATCTCAACTAATTTTGTACCCAATGCTAAGATTGGTTTCTCAACTAATGCTGCTACCTTCAGCCATTTGTGTTAACCTTTGATAATGTAGCTTAATGAGAATTTTCAATCCATAAAGCTTGCTTTATCGGGGGTTTATATATTGGTAAATTCATCGGCGACTGATAAAACTTACTTTATGGGTAAACGATTCATATAGTTTGGATTAATTTAAGATGGCTTTGGCTGAGGTAATGTTGTAATGAAAAGCATCACCGGGTCAAAATCATCCTTAATTGCCAATAGTATTCGCACGTAAGATAATATGCAATTAATGTATGTTTGCAGAAGTCCATTACTACTACAATACTTTACAGATACATAATTACGTTGGTAATGTCCTGTTAGATAAATTATGCCCAATTGTTGTTATATATCCCAACACTGGGTACAGTTTATCTGCCAGTGTATTACAATCACAGCATTGCACATCTGAAATTACTGGTTCAACTGGATGTTGTTTTAACCACGGTATTGAATTGGAATGGAAATGAAACAATGGAACTTCCGACAGTTACCTGTAATGGTTTTAGCTGTGGTAATATGAACAAATGTAATATATCACCGGGTTAAAATCATCTTAGGTTAAAAAATCTGCTCAGCATCTATAAATTACAAGTTACTACAGAGGTATTGAATCATTTTAGGTAAGTTAATGGTTATAATTTTACCATCATCAATACAAGATTGTAATTTGGAAGATGGAAGAAGTGAAAATTTTGTGCATTCAGGAACTATTGAAGTGATTTGTGCATAAGATCATATCACAATCGATAGTTACTTGGTTGCATGAGTTTTAACCGCCCCGTCGTAAAGTAATTTTCTGGTTGGCAAATTACGCTTGGTTAGATTTTAATCTCACTGGGAGGTAATTTGTCCTTCAGAAATTTGCAATAACAACAGATGATTCGGCAATGAAATAGTACACCTAGATGTGTCAATATTAAGATAGGTTTAGAGTCCCTGTATATGGTAAGATAAGAGTCGGGCAAACGCGGTTCAATTTTTGATTGGCTACGATCCACTGCGCATGCGCAGTAATCTAAAATGGAAATTTGAAGGGTGGCTATGGCAATGACAATTAAATGACGTTACGTAATATTGTTCGATTCGACGACAAGACAAGTTTTTAGAGGTTATATGTTTACTACACCACCAAAAAACCGCTCGTAAATTAGTCAATCCGATCTATCTACTGCAAAATCAGCTGACCACCAATCGGTAAACGGTAGATACCTACCAGTGTAGTTTTCGTAAATGCATTAAGTTTACCATTTACTGACAATGTCAAACTGACAAGTAATTAAATTCATCAAAGTGACACATATTAAGGAAAACAACTCCGGCCTTGAACGCCTCATGTATTTTTGGAACACTAATGGCGGCTGACATTTGTGTTTGCCCGATTCTTATATAACTATATACAGGGACTCTAGATAGGTTCAACCAGGATATGATACAAAATATTCAATGTGCCTTATATCTATCAAAATAAAGCTAAATATTTTCATGTTATGATTTAATAAAATTTGTGCAAGTAAGAAAACAAGTGTTTTTTTGCAAAGAAGACTCATTGAAACAGCAGGTAACAATATTGACAATATGGTTAACATATGATGGTTTTTACTTTGGAGATGTTATAATGTAATCATCACCGAGTTAAAATCATCCTAGGTTTCCAAAAATACCACAAAATTCCTTGCACTTTACCAGTCTAAGAGTAGGTTCCTAAGGGATACTATACCTATATATTTATCATTGGGTGCCTTGATGTCAATTTGACTTATTCGTCCTTTCCAGGATAAAGACGGATTGTTGTTTCCTCTCACTCTAAAGCACCTTAGAGAAGTGACAACGATCAGGGTATGCACAAACCGTTGTCCACTCTTACTCTAAAGCACTGTAGAGTGAGAGGTGATAACGATTAGGGTATGGATAAACCGTTATCCTCTCCTACTTTAAAGTGCTTTAGAATGAGAATGGACAACAATCTGTCTGTACCCTGCAAAGGACAAATACGTCAAATTGACAACAAGGCACCCTAATGATAAATATATAGGTAGAGTATCATCCTTGCAAAATTGCAAAATACTAAATTTAATTTTAAGATTTTACATTTTTATCAATGACTGCAATCAACAGGTTGGTCGTCTTGGCTACTATCAAGCAGACAATGGTGCACAATTTGAACTAATTTAGTGGTTTTTGAAATTATCTTTGCAACTAATTTTGGTATTTTGCAATTTACAGTGAAATGTCTCATTAGCGAACAGCGTGGTGCCACGATTTTTGTCCGCTTAATGGAGGTGTCCTCTTAATAGAAATGCTTTCATTTAAATTTTTTTTTGTTTAATCTTTATTTGAATATACAGCATGTCTCAGTTTAGACAGCACCACCCCAGTATTTTTTTTATATATTATCGATTTAAGAAATTTCTTTTTTCTGATATACCCCTTACTAATATCCACTTTTAGGGTATGTTAATTTCCCTTCGCGGTAAAATGCTAGCCTACTGCGATTTAAAATAAACAGCAAAATTGAAGAAGTCGTATTAGGGTTTTTTTTATCAAAAAATCTTGTTAATAAAAGTTGTTCAGAATCGTTCAAATAAGTTAAATCCGAAATTTCAACTTCTCCAATTTTGCTGTTTATTTTAAAATAAATCGATTATATATAAAAAAAATAATGGGGTGGTGTGATCGAAAGTGAGACACACTGTAGACGACAAAGCATACATACGGTTCTAAGTTTGCTTTTCATTATGACAATACAGTAAAACAGTAGCTTTAGTACATACATATCAACTGCGGCCTTTAATGAAGAAAAGATACCTGCTTTAAATCAAATGCATCTATAAACAAAGAGCACTTTGCTATAAATAAATAAAATCGTTTTCACAGAACACTTCTTTCAGTTCCGAAATTCTGATACAAAACTGAGGATTAAGGTTGGAAAATATAGAGCGCATATGAAAACACGTAATTCCCCTAATTCCCTAGCATTTAAGCACATAATAATTAATAACACGTCCGCTTAAAAGAGGGAAATATTTAAAAATTTCTAGAAATTTCCTGTCCGCGTTCTGTTAACGGAGATTCCCTTGAATTTAAACTACATTGGTTCCTGACGGTGCCAAGAAAAATGTCCGCTTAATAGAAGGGTCCGCTTAATGGAGTGTCCTTTATGAGAGATTTAACTGTAATTTTTTTTCCGTAATTTTTGGTCATGTGACCTATACTCAAATTAGCTCAGCATAAGTAAAAAAATGTGTTTTTTCAAATTCCGCAATAAGAGAAAGGGTTTTCATTAAGAAAAAACATCGATGACATCATACCTCCTACACGGGTCATCCTGTATGTACAGTGAAATATCCCTTACCGGACACCTTTCTTACACGGACATTTTGTTGGGAACCAACTTGCTTGCATTAACTTTACTAATAGAATTTTCTCTATTAAACGGACACTCTCTTAAACGGACGCAGACACCATTTTTCGACAATTTTTAGACTGTGTATCTCTCTTGTACGGACACTTCAAAATGCAGGCCCAGCTAATGTCGTGAGGCGTCAAAAAAATCCATAAATCCAACATTTAATGATCATGTTGTTAAATTATAGAATTCTTTTGCAATACGGGCGGTAGTAAGTCAACTCAAATCAGCGTTATGACTGAAGGAAATTCTACACTTTCATTACCCTATGCGCGATATTATTACATAACAATCCATGTCGCTTGATTTTAGAGGCCAGCAATTCAAAACTACTTTGCCTTTTGCGTGGGCAGTCTATTATGATAAAAATAAAAATAGCAAGAATTTTTCCTGCTTGCTTTTATGGAATGAAAGAATAAGAAAACTAGGCTCAGGACCCCGCGACCGCGGA